>JAQIUQ010000642.1:0-55719 GCA_030378365.1 Hybognathus amarus
ATATCTCAGCTCTGGAAGGGTCTAGAGCCTCCATTTTTGCACTCAGGTCTAAGTCTCATGGCCCTCTATCAGAATCCAGAGTTTCAAGAAGATCAGAGAAAGTCAAAATTTTGACCCCCCGAAAAAAAAAAATGACAGGGGTACCCCTGTCTTTTTTTCTGGGATGTATGCCATTATAAATATCTCAATATCTCAGCTCTGGAAGGGTCTAGAGCCTCCATTTTTGCACTCAGGTCTAAGTCTCATGGCCCTCTATCAGAATCCAGAGTTTCAAGAAGATCAGAGAAAGTCAAAATTTTGACCCAAAAAAAAAAAAAATGACAGGGGTAGCCCTGTCTTTTTTTCTGGGATTTATGCCATTATAAATATCTCAATATCTCAGCTCTGGAAGGGTCTAGAGCCTCCATTTTTGCACTCAGGTCTAAGTCTCATGGCCCTCTATCAGAATCCAGAGTTTCAAGAAGATCAGAGAAAGTCAAAATTTTGACCCCAAAAAAAAAAAATGACAGGGGTACCCCTGTCTTTTTTTTCTGGGATTTATGCCATTATAAATATCTCAATATCTCAGCTCTGGAAGGGTGTAGAGCCTCCATTTTTGCACTCAGGTCTAAGTCTCATGGCCCTCTATCAGAATCCAGAGTTTCAAGATGATCAGAGAAAGTCAAAATTTTGACCCAAAAAAAAAAAAAAAATGACAGGGGTAGCCCTGTCTTTTTTTCTGGGATTTATGCCATTATAAATATCTCAATATCTCAGCTCTGGAAGGGTCTAGAGCCTCCATTTTTGCACTCAGGTCTAAGTCTCATGGCCCTCTATCAGAATCCAGAGTTTCAAGAAGATCAAGAGAAAGTCAAAATTTTGACCCAAAAAAAAAAATGACAGGGGTACGCCTGTCTTTTTTCTGGGATGTATGCCATTATAAATATCTCAATATCTCAGCTCTGGAAGGGTCTAGAGCCTCCATTTTTGCACGCAGGTCTAAGTCTCATGGCCCTCTATCAGAATCCAGAGTTTCAAGAAGATCAGAGAAAGTCAAAATTTTGACCAAAAAAAAAAAAAAATGACAGGGGTAGCCCTGTCTTTTTTTCTGGGATTTATGCCATTATAAATATCTCAATATCTCAGCTCTGGAAGGGTGTAGAGCCTCCATTTTTGCACTCAGGTCTAAGTCTCATGGCCCTCTATCAGAATCCAGAGTTTCAAGAAGATCAGAGAAAGTCAAAATTTTGACCCCCAAAAAAAAAAATGACAGGGGTACCCCTGTCTTTTTTTCTGGGATTTATGCCATTATAAATATCTCAATATCTCAGCTCTGGAAGGGTGTAGAGCCTCCATTTTTGCACTCAGGTCTAAGTCTCATGGCCCTCTATCAGGAATCCAGAGTTTCAAGAAGATCAGAGAAAGGAAAAATTTTGACCCAAAAAAAAAAAAAAATGACAGGGGTACCCCTGTCTTTTTTTCTGGGATTTATGCCATTATAAATATCTCAATATCTCAGCTCTGGAAGGGTCTAGAGCCTCCATTTTTGCACTCAGGTCTAAGTCTCATGGCCCTCTATCAGAATCCAGAGTTTCAAGAAGATCAGAGAAAGTCAAAATTTTGACCCCAAAAAAAAAAAATGACAGGGGTACCCCTGTCTTTTTTCTGGGATTTATGCCATTATAAATATCTCAATATCTCAGCTCTGGAAGGGTCTAGAGCCTCCATTTTTGCACTCAGGTCTAAGTCTCATGGCCCTCTATCAGAATCCAGAGTTTCAAGAAGATCAGAGAAAGTCAAAATTTTGACCCAAAAAAAAAAAAATGACAGGGGTACCCCTGTCTTTTTTATGGGATTTATGCCATTATAAATATCTCAATATCTCAGCTCTGGAAGGGTCTAGAGCCTCCATTTTTGCACTCAGGTCTAAGTCTCATGGCCCTCTATCAGAATCCAGAGTTTCAAGAAGATCAGAGAAAGTCAAAATTTTGACCCCAAAAAAAAAAAATGACAGGGGTACCCCTGTCTTTTTTCTGGGATTTATGCCATTATAAATATCTCAATATCTCAGCTCTGGAAGGGTCTAGAGCCTCCATTTTTGCACTCAGGTCTAAGTCTCATGGCCCTCTATCAGAATCCAGAGTTTCAAGAAGATCAGAGAAAGTCAAAATTTTGACCCCAAAAAAAAAAATGACAGGGGTACCCCTGTCTTTTTTTCTGGGATTTATGCCATTATAAATATCTCAATATCTCAGCTCTGGAAGGGTCTAGAGCCTCCATTTTTGCACTCAGGTCTAAGTCTCATGGCCCTCTATCAGAATCCAGAGTTTCAAGAAGATCAGAGAAAGTCAAAATTTTGACCCCCCCAAAAAAAATGACAGGGGTACCCCTGTCTTTTTTTCTGGGATTTATGCCATTATAAATATCTCAATATCTCAGCTCTGGAAGGGTCTAGAGCCTCCATTTTTGCACTCAGGTCTAAGTCTCATGGCCCTCTATCAGAATCCAGAGTTTCAAGAAGATCAGAGAAAGTCAAAATTTTGACCCAAAAAAAAAATGACAGGGGTACCCCTGTCTTTTTTCTGGGATTTATGCCATTATAAATATCTCAATATCTCAGCTCTGGAAGGGTCTAGAGCCTCCATTTTTGCACTCAGGTCTAAGTCTCATGGCCCTCTATCAGAATCCAGAGTTTCAAGAAGATCAGAGAAAGTCAAAATTTTGACCCCACAAAAAAAAAATGACAGGGGTACCCCTGTCTTTTTTTATTGGGATTTATGCCATTATTAAATATCTCAATATCTCAGCTCTGGAAGGGTCTAGAGCCTCCATTTTTGCACTCAGGTCTAAGTCTCATGGCCCTCTATCAGAATCCAGAGTTTCAAGAAGATCAGAGAAAGTCAAAATTTTGACCCAAAAAAAAAAAATGACAGGGGTACCCCTGTCTTTTTTTCTGGGATTTATGCCATTATAAATATCTCAATATCTCAGCTCCGGAAGGGTCTCAGAGCCTCCATTTTTGCACTCAGGGTCTAAGTCTCATGGCCCTCTATAGGAATCCAGAGTTTCAAGAAGATCAGAGAAAGGCAAAATTGTGACCCCAAAAAAAAAAAAGATGACAGGGGTAGCCCTGTCTTTTTTTCTGGGATTTATGCCATTATGAATATCTCAATATCTCAGCTCTGGAAGGGTCTAGAGCCTCCATTTTGCACTCAGGTCTAAGTCTCATGGCCCTCTATCAGAATCCAGAGTTTCAAGAAGATCAGAGAAAGTCAAAATTTTGACCCCAAAAAAAAAATGACAGGGGTACCCCTGTCTTTTTTCTGGGATTTATGCCATTATAAATATCTCAATATCTCAGCTCTGGAAGGGTCTAGAGCCTCCATTTTTGCACTCAGGTCTAAGTCTCATGGCCCTCTATCAGAATCCAGAGTTTCAAGATGATCAGAGAAAGTCAAAATTTTGACCCAAAAAAAAAAAAAAATGACAGGGGTACCCCTGTCTTTTTTTCTGGGATTTATGCCATTATAAATATCTCAATATCTCAGCTCTGGAAGGGTCTAGAGCCTCCATTTTTGCACTCAGGTCTAAGTCTCATGGCCCTCTATCAGAATCCAGAGTTTCAAGAAGATCAGAGAAAGTCAAAATTTTGACCCCCCCAAAAAAAAATGACAGGGGTACCCCTGTCTTTTTTTCTGGGATTTATGCCATTATAAATATCTCAATATCTCAGCTCTGGAAGGGTCTAGAGCCTCCATTTTTGCACTCAGGTCTAAGTCTCATGGCCCTCTATCAGAATCCAGAGTTTCAAGAAGATCAGAGAAAGTCAAAATTTTGACCCCCAAAAAAAAAATGACAGGGGTACCCCTGTCTTTTTTTCTGGGATTTATGCCATTATAAATATCTCAATATCTCAGCTCTGGAAGGGTCTAGAGCCTCCATTTTTGCACTCAGGTCTAAGTCTCATGGCCCTCTATCAGAATCCAGAGTTTCAAGAAGATCAGAGAAAGTCAAAATTTTGACCCCAAAAAAAAAAAATGACAGGGGTACCCCTGTCTTTTTTATGGGATTTATGCCATTATAAATATCTCAATATCTCAGCTCTGGAAGGGTCTAGAGCCTCCATTTTTGCACTCAGGTCTAAGTCTCATGGCCCTCTATCAGAATCCAGAGTTTCAAGAAGATCAGAGAAAGTCAAAATTTTGACCCAAAAAAAAAATGACAGGGGTACCCCTGTCTTTTTTTCTGGGATTTATGCCATTATAAATATTCTCAATATCTCAGCTCTGGAAGGGTCTAGAGCCTCCATTTTTGCACTCAGGTCTAAGTCTCATGGCCCTCTATCAGAATCCAGAGTTTCAAGAAGATCAGAGAAAGTCAAAATTTTGACCCCCCAAAAAAATGACAGGGGTACCCCTGTCTTTTTTTCTGGGATTTATGCCATTATAAATATCTCAATATCTCAGCTCTGGGAAGGGTCTAGAGCCTCCATTTTTGCACTCAGGTCTAAGTCTCATGGCCCTCTATCAGAATCCAGAGTTTCAAGAAGATCAGAGAAAGTCAAAATTTTGACCCCCCAAAAAAAAATGACAGGGGTACCCCTGTCTTTTTTTTCTGGGATTTATGCCATTATAAATATCTCAATATCTCAGCTCTGGAAGGGTCTAGAGCCTCCATTTTTGCACTCAGGTCTAAGTCTCATGGCCCTCTATCAGAATCCAGAGTTTCAAGAAGATCAGAGAAAGTCAAAATTTTGACCCAAAAAAAAAAAAATGACAGGGGTACCCCTGTCTTTTTTATGGGATTTATGCCATTATAAATATCTCAATATCTCAGCTCTGGAAGGGTCTAGAGCCTCCATTTTTGCACTCAGGTCTAAGTCTCATGGCCCTCTATCAGAATCCAGAGTTTCAAGAAGATCAGAGAAAGTCAAAATTTTGACCCCAAAAAAAAAAAATGACAGGGGTACCCCTGTCTTTTTTTTCTGGGATTTATGCCATTATAAATATCTCAATATCTCAGCTCTGGAAGGGTCTAGAGCCTCCATTTTTGCACTCAGGTCTAAGTCTCATGGCCCTCTATCAGAATCCAGAGTTTCAAGAAGATCAGAGAAAGTCAAAATTTTGACCACACAAAAAAAAAATGACAGGGGTACCCCTGTCTTTTTTTTCTGGGATTTATGCCATTATAAATATCTCAATATCTCAGCTCTGGGAAGGGTCTAGAGCCTCCATTTTTGCACTCAGGTCTAAGTCTCATGGCCCTCTATCAGAATCCAGAGTTTCAAGAAGATCAGAGAAAGTCAAAATTTTGACCCCAAAAAAAAAAAATGACAGGGGTACCCCTGTCTTTTTTTTCTGGGATGTATGCCATTATAAATATCTCAATATCTCAGCTCTGGAAGGGTCTAGAGCCTCCATTTTTGCACGCAGGTCTAAGTCTCATGGCCCTCTATCAGAATCCAGAGTTTCAAGAAGATCAGAGAAAGTCAAAATTTTGACCAAAAAAAAAAAAAATGACAGGGGTAGCCCTGTCTTTTTTCTGGGATTTATGCCATTATAAATATCTCAATATCTCAGCTCTGGAAGGGTGTAGAGCCTCCATTTTTGCACTCAGGTCTAAGTCTCATGGCCCTCTATCAGAATCCAGAGTTTCAAGAAGATCAGAGAAAGTCAAAATTTTGACCCCCAAAAAAAAAAATGACAGGGGTACCCCTGTCTTTTTTTCTGGGATTTATGCCATTATAAATATCTCAATATCTCAGCTCTGGAAGGGTCTAGAGCCTCCATTTTTGCACTCAGGTCTAAGTCTCATGGCCCTCTATCAGAATCCAGAGTTTCAAGATGATCAGAGAAAGTCAAAATTTTGACCCAAAAAAAAAAAAAAATGACAGGGGTAGCCCTGTCTTTTTTTCTGGGATTTATGCCATTATAAATATCTCAATATCTCAGCTCTGGAAGGGTCTAGAGCCTCCATTTTTGCACTCAGGTCTAAGTCTCATGGCCCTCTATCAGAATCCAGAGTTTCAAGAAGATCAGAGAAAGTCATGATAGAGCTGCAAAAACATCCTGATGTCACTGAATTTCCTTCATAATTATTTAGAAAAGTCACCGGCATATACATTAAAGCAATTCATTGAAGAAACCTTTACTGACAGCAATTTTTATAACCTTTTATGTCATTTGGTCTGGAAAAAAAATTAATAGTTAGTTATTATTATTATTCTTTGCTGTCAAATCGGTGTCACCGTGAGCAAATGACTTGCATTCCCGCATTAAAACGAGTATATTTTTCAAATAAAAGTTGCGTTCATGCGGTCCCTGTAAGCAAACAAAGTCATGTCATAAATTATAGGAAACCTGTAGGAAACCCAGCAACTGCGATTATAAAAAAACGCTTCACCAGTTCTTTTACGTTCTCAAGTAATGATGTCAATTCTATCATCCCGGCGGATAAAAATACACTCAGACAAAGGCATTAATTAGCCTAGAAATCAAAATCTAGTCAGGCCAATCACATAGTGTATAGAGTCGGTGGCGGGCTTAATGATGGCAGAGTTGCAATGGTTCTACCTCTGTGTTCGGTTCAGAGACTGGGCTATCACATGCTCAATATCTCCAGCTCATCAGTTCTCTGTATCGAACGTGTCCAAAACTAAAAGTTCTCGGTTCCGTCCTGGTGATCTCAGAACTGCTGTAGGAGTACGTGCGGCGTGCGCTGATCTGAGAACTGCTGAAACCTGAATATAGCCTATAGTCGACAAAACTAAAAAGTCGATGCATGTCTCCAGTATGTTTAATACGTTATGTTTTGATTAGCACATTATAAATATTTACTTTGCACTATTAAAATCTTGGCAAGAATTTACATCAAATATCAACTTTAAAATTAAATGAGCTGTTCCTGAAAATAATGTTTTTGTATAATAATAGTTTAGTTTTAAAATCCATTCGTTTCCAATCTTTAAAATAATACACTGAAAAGGCAGTAATTAAGTGATCATAAAGATGTTTACAATATGTGTTATTGTGTTACACTTATTGTTCAAATAAATACTTAAAGGAGCATTTCACCCATTGCAACATTAATCTTTATTGAAAGTGGATCATATATGTAGTCGAAATGTAAAATAATTTTTTAATTTGGTGCCCTCTTAACCGAAAAAACACAGAAAATAACCAAGGGGCGCCTAAGTATTAATATACTCAATTTCCCAGATTGCACCGCATTGCACAGCTCCGCAAGCCACACCCACTAATCCGGCACAGCACCATAGACATCGTATCACAGCACAAACAGAGAATTCACTCTTCTGTCTACAAGGCTAACAGAAGCAGAAGGCGGCTAACATTTGCTGTCACCGGAGTTTGAAACTCATTTCACACAAAATGTCTAGTTGGCTTTGGCGAGCAGGACGATCGAGGGCGAGGGATGTAACTTAAAAGGACGGCGGCTTGAGTTATAACAGAGACTGATAATGAAAGACACCTGTGAGGCGCGCGCCGATCTCGCGTCTCTCACGGAGAAGCGAAAGCATAAAAAGGGGAGCGGCGACGGCAGATCGAGAGAGAAACAGGCCTGATTTTATGTTGTGTTTTGTTTCTGTTGTGTGTAACGTTACAGTAGTCGTCAATGAGGGGCTACTGGCTTATTTTCTTTTTGTATTTGTTCATTTTACTATTAAAATGTTTTAAAATGTTCACCTGTTCATGCCTCCTTCTTCCCACAACAACAAACCCTGTTCACGTTATTAGTGAAGAACTCCTCGTTTGTATTTCTTTCTATATTGTGAATTACTGCATGCTACCTGGATGTTTAGTCAGGCGAAACTATCACAACACAAACGTCCGTGTGCTCGTCTGATTCAGAGCTTTCCTCCAGGAGAAATTGCCATCGTTGAAATTGACATTATCATGGAAGGGGCGACTGACATTATCATGGAAGGGGCGTCACTAGGATTTTCATTTTATGGGGCTAAGCCCCCGATGAGGCTACACTTAGTTTGTGTGTAATCTAATGCTCACAATTAACCAGTTTCATTACCATGCAAAGGCAGGGTTTTATAATCACTGTGGTCCCGAATGTGAGGTTGGTTAGTTAGGGGGGTTCAGGGTTTCCCCGAGAAAGTTTAGATTTCTCTGATCTACATATGTGCATTTTAAGATGTTTTAAAGGTAAAAAAAATGGATAACAGCTATAAAACCATGTCAGTGGGCAGATGATTGTTTTCTCTCTCCTCATCAGCATCACCCTCTTTTTCTCTTTGTTTTTATCTTGCCCTGCCTCTTCCCCTCCTAAAGCTGAGCTTTGACTGATATAGGCTTTTCATTTTTATCTATCAGTGAAGAAAGTAAACATGAATTGTGATGATCAAAACTGATTTTGCCTATGAATATTTTTTTCTCAGACATGTTTATTTACTGAAAGCTACTAAAGCTAGGTAATAAAGTTTATTAAATGCATTCACAATATGTAGGCTACACATTCATTATTGATCTTATGCCTAATACAGGGCCGTAGACATGGCTTTATAATCAAAGAGGTCCTAAATTTGAGGTTGGTAGGGACTGTTACTGTGTCGTGGGGTAGGCATTTAAATTTAAATCAAATTTAACATTTAATATTCAACAATAATATTGATGTGCCTGCATTGACACTATTATACAAGAACTGAGCTGGACGTGACGCTATTTTCTTCTGTAAAAATAACTTTTTTCATATGGTTCTACTGTTTTATCACTGTAAAGCTACTACAGATTTAAACAATCTGTATTGTAAATAGCGCTAAATAAATAAATGTGACTTGACACAGTAGCCGCTTTTCCACATTTAGGTCAAACCGTTCTCTTTGCTTGACCGTTCCATTCCGCGCCAATCAAGGCCAGCCAGTGCGGATATCGTTTAATTTTCCACTGTGTGGCTGATACCGGAGCACTTTGGAATGTAATACAAACGCTTCAGTCTTTTGAGATGGTAAATAGCGACTAGCTGCATTATGGGCGATGATCAAAATTAAATAAAATTTTATTATTAATATGTGTTTACATCACTCAAATAGCGCGCTTAGCCAGCTACAAAGAAAATGGTAGCCAGTAGGGATGTGCATCTTCATAACCAAGGCCAATGCGATTACGCATCTTGAACGATGCATAGCCAACGATACAATACATTAAAGATACATATGAAGCACCCCTATAACGATGCAGTGCGATCTGATTTTAATTCGATTCAACAAATGTGATCCAATGCAATACAATGCAATGGGAAAAAATATGATGCTATGCAACTCAATATGGTACAGATAGATTGCTTTTTTTTTCTTTTTTTGTTCAGACAGACAACAAATCATAAATTAACTTAAGTACCTTCTGACTTTGTGTGTTTCCAAACATTGGATTTGTAATTATTTGGCGGAAGATGCAGGTCTTCCTCTCCCATGTTAATCTATATTCTATGTCAGTGGTTCCTAACTTATTTTTACTCAAAATATAAAATGTTCAATATTGATATATGAAAAGATTTAAAACATGAAAAGATTGTTTAAATGTGAAATTAAAACCGCCAGTAGGTGGCAGCAAGTCACTGTTAATGAGTGAGTAATTGAGATTCAACCGATTAATTCAAACGGCTGATTTATTCAGGAATGAAGCATTGTATTGTGCTGTGTTCTAAAAGTCTAAATAACCCCCTTATACCCTCATTCACTATTCCCTACATTACTCCATATAGTCCAATTGAAGGAGTGAATGCAAAAGAGTGAGTAAATTCGGACACTGAGTGCGCCAGAAGGGCTGCCACTTTTCCATAGTTTGTGTAACGTACGGACAGAGACGGTTCGGATCCATGCGCAGAACTTTATTACAAGCAGACATGAACACAGGCAAACACTTAATCAAAAGGGCAATCCAGAAACTCGTGGTCTCTGGCAATGGTCGAGGCAGGCAGCACAGGTTCATAAACAGTCCAGGAAACAGACTAAGGTCGAGAGTCAAGGGAAACACGGAATACACAAATGGAGAAAATGATGTACGCTTACAGGGTAACAAGATTTTGCAAGGGACACAGGGAAAACTGAGGTTTAAATCAGGAACACAATCACAGGTAATGACAAACGGCTGAACATAATAAAACATAAGGAGTCCAAGGGGAAACATAACATGGGAAGAGAGTGCCCTCCAGTGGCTCTCGAGGGCACCACAGCTGCTGATTGTCCCATAACCCCCCCTCTAAGTAGCGGCTTCCAGACGCTCCTAAGAACTCCAGGGGGAGGTCAACGGGGGCTGGGATGGAGGGCCAGGCCCATGGAGAGGCAGGAGCCCAGGCACATGGAGAGGCCTGGGGCCTGGGGACCAGAGCAGGGCAAGAGACCATGAGGAAGCACGATTGGAAGGGTACCAGAATGGAGCAGACTCAGACAAGGGCGGAGCAGGCTTGGACGGAGCAGACTCGGATGGAGCAGACTCAGGCAGAGACGAGGGCGGAGCAGACTCAGACAAGGGCGGAGCAGACTTGGACGGAGCAGACTCAGGCAGAGACGAGGGCAGAGCAGACTCAGACAAGGGCGGAGCGGACTTGGACGGAGCAGACTCAGACGGAGCAGACTCAGGCAGAGACGAGGGCGGAGCAGACACAGGCGAGGTCCATGTCAGCGTCACCTCCATGGCCCTCACAGACTCGGACGAGGTCCATGTCATCATCGCCTCCATGGCCCCCACAGAGTACCTACTGCCCCCCAAAAAAAATACTTGGGGAAATTCACAGGGGGAACCTCTGGGTGGTAAACGGGTTCAGGAAAGGCCCTCCGGAGCTTGAAGGGTGCAGGCAGGTTGAGGTACAGAGGCGGGGCCGGCAGGGCGAAGAGCAGAGGTGGGACCGGCAGGGCGAGGCGCAGAGGCGGGGCCGGCAGGGCGAGGCGCAGAGGCGGGGACGGCAGGGCGAGGCGCAGAGACGGAGCCGGCAGGGCGAGGCGCAGAGACGGGGCCGGCAGGGCGAGGAGTCTGGGTACGCTGAACCGGAGCCTGGCGAACCAAACGAATCCTCCTTCTCCTCTTGAGGCGACGGCGTCTCACTTGGCTTGATTCACTTGCTTGACTTTGAGAAATACTGGACAGACTCGATTTAACACTGGAAGGACTTGCTTCACTCACTTGACTTGAAGAAACACTGGACTGACTAGATACAACACTGGACACACTTGATTCACTCAGCTCGGCACTTAATTCACTCGGCTCGGCACTTGACTCACTTGGCTCGGCACTCGATTCACTCAGCTCTGCACTTGACTCACTCGGCTTGGCACTTGACTCGGCACTTGACTCACTTGATTCACTCGGCTCGGAACTTGAGTCGGCTGGCACGCGCTCAAACTCCGGTTCGACCCGCGACACCTCCGCTGTCTTTGGAACAGCACTTTTAACAGGGCCAGTGCGGGATACGGGCTCGAGGTGTCTGACACGATGAGTGGGTTTGGCAGGAACGATATGTTTAGAAGCCCCTCTGACGGTCCTTAAGGGAGGATTAAACAGTTTAGCGAGCCGAGGCTTAGGCGGCGTGCAGAGGGAGTGAGGGGAGTTCAAAAGCCTTTCTGAACAGGGCGGTAAACACATCGAAAGAAGGAAACTACATCCGAACCTGGTTCCCAAAACATGCCTGCCCACTCCAGAGCCTTTCCAGTTAACAGTGAGCAGATGAAAGAAGTTTGGGCTTCGATTAGCCGCTGTGCTTGAGCTCTGTGGAGACCATGATTCACAGAGCTTGCTAGTTCCTCGAAGAGAGAAGTTAGTCTCACCAGCTGAGAACTATGAGAGTCTAGCATTGAAGCTCGGGTCTTGACCACGGCGGATAGATGCTGGCGGATTGATGCTGAAGTCTGCTGGATCCTCGTTTGGCGAAGTCTTCTGTAACGTACGGACAGAGACAGTCGGATCCATGCGCAGTACTTTATTACAAGCAGACATGAACACAGGCAAACACTTAATCAAAAGGGCAATCCAGAAACTCATGGTCTAAACAGGCAATGGTAGAGGCAGGCAGCACAGGTTCATAAACAGTCCAGGAAACAGGCTAAGGTCGAGAGTCAAGGGAAACACGGAATACACAAACGGAGAAAATGCTCAGAGATGTACACAGAGGGTAACAAGACTTCGTTAGGGGCACAGGGAAAACTGAGGTTTAAATTAGGAACACAATCACAGGTAATGACAAACAGCTGAACATAATAAAACATCAGGAGTCCAAGGGGAAACATAACATGGGAAGAGAGTGCCCTCCAGTGGCTCTCGAGCTGCTGATCGTCACAGTTTGTGTTTGCTGTTTAATAATTAATTAAAACATTGCAAACTGGCAGCTCCAGTAGTAATAATAAGATTTATCCTGAAACATGCTATTGAAAATATCATGTATACACCATAATGAAACAATTTAATAATCAATTAATTAAATTGTTTAATTAATTTATATCTGTACATTATTACGCTGGACCAGCGAGACGCAGGAATTAATTCAGCACACGACTCTCACAGTGCATTATGAGTATTCTCTATCTGTTGAGTGTTGTACCCTCGTTATTGCAGTGCATTGTGGATTTGAATGAGTACACTCAATAATGTCTACTATGGTTTCAGACACCACTACAAATGACTGTCCCCTCAAAAATTGCCCTTTTTAAGGGTATAAGGGCGCAATTTTGGACACAGTCTTAATCTATCTTAGTCATAACTGATTTGTTAAAAAAAAACTGATTCAGTCAGGTAAGGAAACACTGCCGTGTGTTGCTCAGAGACGCAATTACAGTGCTGTGGCATTGTTGTGGACTATTTTCGTTGGCTTCTTGTTTATTAAACTTGTATAAAATCAATATCACATTTGTTATCATGCTGATATCTGAAAAAAAACTACACTCTTCCTGAGATATTTATTAACTATGTTAAATGATATAAATTAGACTACATCACACAGTGAAAGCAGGCACTTAACATGCACACCGCACACACACTTAAAACATCAATTACGAAATTATCGCAGACGATATATCGCACAACCCTATTCTCTTATATTCTTATGTTCTCTCAGCACTCTGTAACGTTGTGAAACATCATATTCACGTGGCAGCAGTGGTGAAGAGAGAACATGCTTGAGAAACACTTTAAGAGGAGAAATCAAACTACATATAAAATATTGGACACAAATTATTGGTCACTTTTTAAATAATAAAAGTATAGCGCATCTACTAATAATAATATTTTTTAATAATTGTTTACCGATGCAAATATGTTAGAAACTATGCATTGCATGGCCACGCCGCCATGGCCGCCTGAAGGGTCATCTCCGGCGTGGGCCGCCCGAAGGGTCTTCATTGCCCTGGCCGCCCAAACTGTCTGCTCCGGCCTGTTCGCCTGCACAGTCTGCTCTGCCCCGGTTGCCTGCACAGCCTGCTCTACCCCGGTCACCTGGTCCGCCCACGCTCCATGGCTCAGGCCTGCCATGGCAATGTCCTGGTCTCATTCCCCTGTACGGGCCTGGCCCTCCATTCCCTACCCTGCCTACACTTCACCACCCTCCTGAACTATTGTGGTTTTGTTTTGATGGGCGTCGGGAGCCACCCATAGGGGAGGGGCAATGTCACGGTGTGGGTTTTGTGTCTTGTTCCTTGTTCTTGACTGTCTGTCATATGATTCCCTGTTTTTCATGTGGTCCTGCCATGTGTCTTGTTATTTGTTAATTGTTAATTGTCTGATCATTGTTCACAGGTCTTGTAATTAGTCAGTGTATTAAGTCCTCTTGTTTGCCCTGTCTTTGTCGTGCATTGTATGTTTCTTGTGAATGTTTATTGTCCAGGTTGGCCATTGTTGTTTCAGTTTCTGTTTCATGCCTTGCCATGCCTTTGTTTTGTGTTTTGATTTAGTTATGTAATTAAATTTTGCATTTGGGTCCTTACCAGCTTGCCTCCAGCCATTCATTACAGCAGTGTCACTACACGCATTCTACCAGCAAGGTTCATCAAGGTTAGACAACCGTACAGAGAATTCTAGGCAGAGAACGGTTTGTGTTTGTGCTGTGCCGTACCAGGCTTAAGTGGAAACATAACTGAAACTGTTCCTTACTGTTCTTAGAACTGTTCAGTCCGAATGGTGGAAAATTGCGCTAGTGTCAGTGTTCCGCGATAATGTCAGTGGCAAGTCACAAGTTTGAGGCTCCTTTTACACTGCAAGTCTTGATGACCAAATCCGATTTTCTGACTATATCCGATTTTTTTGACGACCCGCTTACATCATCTTTTAAAAGTGACCCGTATCCGATTTTTGCATTTACACTATACACTGCTGAAACAACCAAATGTAAACGTTCTGGACCCGGAAAAGGAAGTAAAACAGCACGAAATACAATGAATGCAGATGCGAATAATATTATCCAGTGTTTTTCTTTCTACCATATTTTGAAAAGTCATCAAAACATTGGTCTCGGATGGCGGAGAAAAGAGGAGAGCCCTTGTTGGCACTGTAGTCACGAGCGCTTAAAACCGTGCCTCCCCATATCTCGTAAAATGTCTTCAAATACAGATTTATTTCTTTAACAACCCAGCATTTTTGCCTGCACTCTTCGCCCCAAAGAGACATGAAACCTCCGCATTGCTACACTGCGTGTCTTCCATCGCACCTATAATAAGTCATGTGATTTCATTTGGTGGTGTCCACCTGAGTTGACTTTTTTAATTACGTCCGACTCACATTTACTGGGGAACATCCGATTTGTGTGCTTACATGGCACACGCAAATGCACGTGTCCGATTCATATCCGATTTATTACCACAAATGAGTGAGGCCTGAATGCGATCTGAGAAAAAATCAGAATCCATGTGTTTTTTCCTGCTTACACTTTCACCGGTCATATCCGATCTTTGCAATATGACAGGAAAAAAAGTCGGAATTTGGGTCACTTGAACCATTCAGTGTAAATGGGGCCTTAGTGGAACATGCAACTTTCCACTGACACATGCAAATGAAGGCCGGATGTGCCAAAAAGCATAGCGACATGTCCTATTGGCTTCTATGTGTAAGATGCCATGTGTCAATTAACCCTCTGGGGTCTAGGGTTTTTTTGGGTCCTTGAGATGTTTTGACATGCTGTGACATTTGTGCTTTTTTCAGTTGCTTATAAACATATTAATGGCACAGGTGAAATTACACTCTATTTAGCACAAACAGGGCTACCAAAAAATGTGAGCAACATATTTGTACATGTTTGTATTTTTGAGAGAATCTTGTTTATGCGTGGTTATTGAAAAAACTAAAAATGAAAGTTTCTGAAATAAGGCCACAAAAGACATACTAAATATGTGTCCACAAGACTTTTGACTAATGGATGTAGTCGCTTTCGAGTTCTAGCTTCAAAATGATGTGAAAATCATCCTGCCTTTTCATTCACATAACACAATAGAGAATTTAATTTGAAACATTTTTTTCTTTGCCAAGGCAATATGCGTGGAGGTGTGAACGGCCCAGCCCCATCATGAATAATTAGGCTATTCTCACCTGAGAGACAAAAGACCTGCATAATAATGAGCCTTTCATTCAGGTGTCTCTGAATGAGGAAGAAAAACAGGGATAAAGAGGAAGAAAACTAAAGATATAAATATTAGGGCTGTCAAATTAATAATCGCATCCAAAATAAATGTTTTAGTTTACATAATATATGTGGGTGCACTATGTATAATTATTTATATATATATATATATATATATATATATATATATATATATATATATATATATATATATATATATATATATATATCTCACCGGCCACTTTATTAGGTACACCTGTCCAACTGCTCATTTACACTTAATTTCTAAGCAGCCAATCACATGGCAGCAACTCCGTGCATTTAGGCATGTAGACATGGTCAAGACAATCTCTTGCAGTTCAAACCGAGCATCAGTATGGGGAAGAAAGGTGATTTGAGTGACTTTGAATGTGACATGATTGTTGGTGCCAGAAGGGCTGGTCTGAGTATTTCAGAAACTGCTAATCTACTGGGATTTTCACGCACAACCATCTCTAGGGTTTACAGAGAATGGTCCGAAAAGAAAAAACATCCAGTGAGCGGCAGTTCTGTGGGCGGAAATGCCTTGTTGATGCCAGAGGTCAGAGGAGAATGGCCAGACTGGTTCGAGCTGAATAGAAGGGCAACAGTGACTCAAATAACCACCCGTTACAACCAAGGTGGGCAGAAGAGCATCTCTGAACGCACAGTACGTCGAACTTTGAGGCAGATGGGCTACAGCAGCAGAAGACCACACCGGGTGCCACTCCTTTCAGCTAAGAACAGGAAACTGAGGCTACAATTTGCAAAAGCTCATCGAAATTGGACAATAGAAGACTGGAAAAACGTTGCCTGGTCTGATGACTCTCGATTTCTGCTGCGACATTCGGATGGTAGGGTCAGAATTTGGCGTCTTACAACATGAAAGCATGGATCCATCCTGCTTTGTATCAACAGTTCAGGCTGGTGGTGGTGGTGTCATGGTGTGGGGAATATTTTCTTGGCACTCTTTGGGCCCCTTGGTACCAATTGAGCATCGTTGCAACGCCACAGCCTACCTGAGTATTGTTGCTGACCATGTCCATCCCTTTATGACCACAATGTACCCAACTTCTGATGGCTACTTTCAGCAGGATAATGCGCCATGTCATAAAGCTGGAATCATAAAAAGACTAGTTTCTTGAACATGACAATGAGTTCGCTGTACTCAAATGGCCTCCACAGTCACCAGATCTCAATCCAATAGAGCATCTTTGGGATGTTGTGGAACGGGAGATTCGCATCATGGATGTGCAGCCGACAAATCTGCGGCAACTGTGTGATGTCATCATGTCAATATGGACCAAACTCCCTGAGGAATGCTTCCAGCACCTTGTTGAATCTATGCCACGAAGAATTGAGGCAATTCTGAAGGCAAAAGGGGGTCCAACCCGTTACTAGCATGGGGTACCTAATAAAGTGGCCGGTGAGTATGTGTGTGTATATATATATATATATATATATATATATATATATATATATATATATATATAAATACACAGCACATGCTTGTATATATTTAATAAATATTTGAATGTATATAGATGTATAAATAATTTATATTATATATATTATAAATATAAATATTTTATATACAGATAATATTTTTTCTTAAATATACATGCATGTGTGTGTGTATATATACAAAATAATTATACACAGTGCACCCACATATATTATGTAGCCTGAACACAATTTTTATTTCGGATGTGATTAATCATTTGACAGCCCTAATAAATATATTTTGTTAGTTCATTTTTGTAAGTTTGTGAGAGCTATTTTTGTTCAATTTGGAGGTATTTCTTTTAGTTATTTATTATTTATATATTTATTTATCTAACACAGAAGAGACATTATTTCTATCATTATTTAATTCATTATTTTTGAAACCTGTCACAATAAAACATGCTGAGTAACCTCTGAGAAGCCTATCTGAATTTGTGTCTTGTAATATAACCATTTTCTATCCATACAGAGGAGGCACCGCGATCTGTTTATGGCCCATATAGACGCGCACGCATTTATGATACAATGAACGGATCGTTCGCGAACGGCACATCACTACATGCCAAACATTTACACCTGTATTCACAAACATTTGTGCATAACGAATATTTACACATTATAAGTAGTGTCATAGGCTAACCAAAACTGAGCATTTAAAAAAAAACATATTGTATTTAGACAGCCTATCACATATTTTACCGGAGTCTGAAATAGCCTATCACATTATATAAGCCGAGCAGTTTTCGCAAACAAAATGTATTACACATAAGGCAGTATTTTAGCATGATAAGTAGTGTCATAGGCTAACCACAACTGAGCTTTTATATATGATATAAAAAATATTGTAGCCTATTTAAACAGTATCACATACAGTATTTTACCCGAGGCTGAAATATATTTCACTAAATCATTATAAAACCTAAGCAATTATTTGCAAACAAAATACATTAGCTACGCACAAGGCAGTATTTTAGCATGATAATCAGTGTCACTCATAAGCTAATCGAAATTGAATGAAATACAAATGTGTTTAGAGAGTAATATCACATTTAAAAAGTTTACATGAGCGTAACGTTACACGAATGTTATGGATATTGTGAGGCAATCTTTCCCGTAAGATGTCAAAAGCTATAGCCCAAACTAGACAAAATATAGTCTGAATATTCATTTGAGCTCTGTATGATCAGAAAATGAATTATATAGCAACAACTTACAACAAACTTGTTTCCTCTGCGGGATCAATTCGTTCTTCAAAATGCAGCCGGAGTTACAATCTTCCTCTGAGGAAAAGATGAATTCATCCTCGCAGTCCGGAATCATCGCTGTCCAGTAGCGTGCCATCCTCATAACGCAATGAACTTTCAGTGAATACTTGTGTTTTGGGCAATGATCGGGGGCGTGCGTGATGCATAGATCACCTATTTTCCATGTGAAAAGCGCTGGGGGCGTGGCGGCATCGTCTAATTAAAGATAATGAGGGGAGAGCGAAAAAACAGTACCTCTCCTTGCTTTGAAACGGATTACATAAACTGGAAATATTTATTTTTAAAATAAATTACTTAATTTAAAAGAAGAGAATACAAGCTTTAAAAGACATATCTCTCATGCCTGTGTGACAAGTATTAAATGAGTTACAGTTCTTTTTTCGGACGCGTTTCTGAAGGGACTGCCCTGAGAGAGAGAACGCAAAACTCGCATCATGTTTATTTTTCTTTATTTGAGGAAAAGCAGATCACTTTGTTTTTATTGTGAGGATCCAGAAAAAAATAGAAACTTAACAGGACCTAATGGTGTACAACACTTATAAGTAAGATCAAAATCAATCATTTGAGTCTTTTTTGCACTGATAAGGAAAAAAGTGTGCTTATATCGACGGGCGATACGGTCGACCCCAGAGGGTTAATGTTAATACTTCTACTACACCAAATGTGTGCAAAAATCAGCATTGGCGAGTATATAAAACGGTGTCAACCCTCGCCAGTTGGCCAGTAACATTTTTATGAATTCTTACAATGCATGAACGTGAACAAATGTGAACGACACTCGAGACAGTTGACAGGCCAGTGCTGGATCGATCACGAAAGTTTAAGCCTTGACAATTGAAATATTCAAGCACAAGAAGACGTGAAAGGGAGCTCATTTGATGCACTAAGTGGAAAGTTTTTTGTGCGCAAACATCTGAAAAGCACCCAGAACAGAAAGCCGCATCTCAGACAGGGCGCAAATATTAAATTGAGCTCTCTTTCATGTTTTCTTTTGCTTAAACTTTTGCAAAATTATGTCAAAAAATACAGAGAATCCTAGTAAGCATACTCTGTTATGTCTTAAGTGAACGTAAACAGTTGAGAAAGTAAACACATGGATATTAGATGCATGCATTAGCTCTTGACAGCAGCCTAACAATCCTGCTGTTGTCTGTGTTTTAAATGTTAATCAAACAACAAAGAACAAAGAAAAAATCCCTCATTGCATTTGACTGAATAACTTTTACAATTATTATTAATTAAGCTGATGTTTAATTTCCAGTGAAGACTGTGCAGCGTTACTTTATTACATTTCTGTACCTGAAAACTACTGTTAGACCTATCTAAAAAATTCGAAAAGCACTGCTTATTTAATTTTTGTGTGTGTTATATTCAGAGGCGGACAGAGTACACAGCTTTATTACTTGAGTAAAAGTACAGATACCCCTTGCTAAATTTTACTCAAGTACAAGTAAAAGTACTACAGTCAGATGTCTACTTGAGTAAAAGTACTGAAGTACGTGTTTTTAAAAGTACTTGAGTATCAAGAGTACAAGAGTACATTTTCTAAATATTGCAATACTACTGCCACAGTGCTTACATTTATGAACAGAAACATCCTACATGGCCTTATGAAAAATGTTAATGTCAATACCTTGGAGAATGTAAAAGGAATTTAAAGTAAAATCAAGTCATATTCATATTCATTCTAAGGTAATAAAAACATTACGGTTTATTAAGTAAGTTCTTTATACACCACTGAAAACATAGTTCATATTGTCATATTGTATTTCTGTTAATAGATACTCAACTTTTTTACACATTGCACCTTTAACATTTAAGAAAATTTCAGAATATTCAGAAAATTGAAATAGTCTGGCGAGGTGGGGCCACTGGTCGGCACATTCCCGGGATAGACCTGCTGCGTCTTCATCCATTGTTTCGTCTCTTATCTAAATCTGACCATGGAGTTGACTTTGGCGAAAAGCTGAAGGTGACTGCTGATAGGCTGTCCCAATCAGTGGCGCCTGCACAATCCAATCACGTTTGAGAGCGAAACAACAAATGGGCTTTATGCACAGCTCCACTACTTCCTGAACTTCAGCCAGCTTCTTGTTTCCTGTCTGCCATTATTGGACACATTGATTAATTCAGGTGCGTCTGATTATTGTTGCCGTGACTACTGAGGTCAGGCACACCTGAATTAATCAAATTGTCCAATAATGGCAGACAGGAAACAAGGAGCTGGCTGAAGTTCAGGAAGTAGTGCAGCTGTGCATAGAGCCTATTGAGGGTTTCTGAGATTTTTCTTATATCCATTTTTTTTACGTAGTTACTTTTTACTCACGGTTATGAATAGAAATGTAGTGGAGTAAAGAGTACAATATTTCTCTCTCAAATGTACTTGAGTAAAGTCATGAGTACTCCCCAAAAATGATACTCGAGTAAAGTACAGATCCCTCAAAATTGTACTTAAGTACTGTACTCAAGTAAATGTACTCCAATACTGTCCGGCTATGGATTTATTGTATTTATCTGCACTTTTGCTTGTTATTTGATTATTTGTTCTTATTTTATTACTGACTTTTTTGTCTTTAATAATGTTTTAAGTTTATATTAGTTGGGCTAGTAGTTTTAGCTGTGGTCTTGAAATTGGAATAGATAATTGTGAATCTTCACTGTTATCTGTTTTTGTTTTTTGCAAAAACAGTTTCATGGTCAGTACATTTTCTTAAGTGACAGGCCATTGGCAAGTGTACAAGATGTTTTAGGCAATCGACAGCATTTGTAGCATAATGTTAAAAATTAAACATAATTTTGATGCATCACTTTTTATCTTAAGAAAAGTAGAAATCAAGGGTACATGAGGCACTTTCAATGAAATGTAAAAGCAGAATGGTGAAACTTATAATCTTATCTTGCCTAGATAGATAATATATCTCTCCAAAGTATTATTTGAGCCATTTTTAGTACAAATTAATTTTGAGACTGGACTGCTCCGCATTTTATGAATAAACTCATGAAAGACAAGCGCACACTGGCAAAAATTGGTTCCATCGAAAAATACAAACCGGCAACAGTGAATGATGCTGTTGCACCATCTTGTTACCACTGATCTGCAATTTTATGTAGCCTAAAGGCCATTTGCACACTGAGTACGAAAATTTTCGTATACGTTTTTTCATGTTCGTCAGCCTAAACATTCGTCACGCGCAGAAACCTTGCACACTGAGTCCGATGCTTAACAATATTATTAACTGTAAATACTTGTATCTGTGATTCTGAGTCTGTCCCATATTCCATTCTGAGAAATCTGGTCATCCATCTACTCTTTAATGCTTCTGTATGTAAATGATCTTTGTAACTGGCTAACTTCTGCATGTCAGCATAATCCTTACAATATTTTTTTAGTACAGGCTAAGTAGATGGACAATAAACAGGCATTAACCTGTGAGTTTGGGTGTTAATATGTTAATAAGATCCTGGTTATAACATCAAAACCATGGAGATTTCAGAATTTTTTGCAGTTTTGTATTGTAAACATTAGAAAGGCTAAACATCCACATTACCATTATTGTTTTTCACATTCGAATGGAAAATCTGTGTGTGTGAAAACGTCTCAGTTTCAAAGGTAACCCTCACTCCCTGAAGGAGGGAACAGGAGAACGTAACGTCGTAATTGAGATCACTTCAGGGAGCCCTATGATCTTCGAATTGTCTACAGATTGAGCCAATGAACATTGGTGTGCGTGAATCAGCGTCACACACTCCGCCCGCAGCGTGGTCATAAACAGGAAGCGAGCGTACGCACTCATTGTTTTTCGCTGAGGAGCCGAGATCGGGATGGCCATTACAGCGATGGTTACCGACCGTGGCGACAGACGTCGCGTCTCCCGTTCACTTCTTCAGGGAATGAGGGTTATATTAGTAACCAGAGACGTTCCCTATCAGTCGCTCATGTTCGACATAACGTCGCTGTGATGACGTAATTGGGATCACTATGGAAAACGCCACGGTTTGCTGCCACATCCAGCGCCCTACGCAAGACTCTCAGACCCCCAACTGGCTGGGGCGAAAGGCCTGCATAGAGGGAGTTTAAACTGCTGTTCCGTTATACCTAACACAGTGGAACTCTGGAATAACACTGGGAAAGTGTGCCTTTTCAGGGGAGAGCGAATGCTGTGGAACATCCTGCCCAAAGGGAGGTCACATGTGAAGAATACACATATGGACTGGCCGTTTAGGGGCAATGCAACATATGGAATGTCACTGGGGTGGTTCCAGCCTGAGAAGGGGGGCAACACCGGACAGTGACGGTATTGTATGGCCTCGACTTTAACGATTCCTCTTATCGATGCTCCTGCTCTGAGTCATAGTAAGTAGGCTACAGAACTGTCCCTTTTTGTCCTTTATCAAGCACCATAGCATGATTTCTAAAGCGAATTTTCGCCATAATCAAGCACCATTGCATCGATTTCCAAAGCAAATTTTTGTACTGCCAAAGTCTTATTTGATCGGTGAGTAATGTAGATGAACTGCTGCACTTGTGACAGGGCGCATGTTTTAACTGAACGAGCAGAGAGTATGGGAGCCCCGGCTGTGCAGGAGAGCACTCTCTATCTTCGGAGCAAGGCATTCAGATTTGTTTTTCCTGAATTAGGCTACCGCTGGGTGTGAATTGTGCTAAAATACGTTGCCTTATCTTCTCTGAAAAGCGTTACGCACATTCAGCTGACATAAACCACACTTTAAATAAATGGGGAAAAAACTATCCAGTGATGAAATGTTTTCTGTGATGACACACATCCTGTGGGATGTCCCAGCGCGCCGGGATAATCACAAAAAAGTAACTAATCGGTAACACTTTACACTAAGGTTCCACTTATTACATAAATTACATAAAAAGTACAGTTTGCTTACACAAGTATATGCTTTAAAACAAATAAAACCACTTGACTACTTTTTCTACACAGTGCTATCAGGAATGGATGAGAGAATTGGTTAAAGAATGAGAGTGGATAAGCAAAATCGTTAGTGGCATTGATATTGATAAAATCTTATCAGATTCCATCACTATGCAGGGATCACCACATATGGAACCCAGCCTAGCACAAGTTCCCACAAGCCAAGTTACACTAGACCTGGCGTCGGACGCAACCCCCGAAGTTCGCCTGGTGGACCTGCAAGAGCGCCATGGCATGGAGGATGGAAGCAGCCTGTCCACAGGCTTTATAAGCCTTTATAAGCCTTTGACGAAAACTTACAAGCCTTGGAAGGAGTTGAGGATTACCCCGCCAAGAGGAAGCAGATCTGAACACAGCTGCATCGCAGACGGCATGCTCCACTGGCTGGATATCCACATACCCCTTTACCTGCCCCGCCGTTGAGGGTGGTGAGGGGGGAGGATATATATACATACAATAGGACGGCTTCTGGCAAAATATGGTGTCGTCCACGTCCTAGTGAGCTCCTCATGCACCTCCGGAAAGAAAGGTACAGGGCAGCACACTGAGAACCAACACGGCCTGCCCAGAGAAACCAATTGTCCAATCCGGCAAGGTTTGGGACGTGGTGAAGGGTCCTTTTTGAACCTTTTTGGGCTTGCGTCCAGACCATCCACTCTGGACGGTCTCGGGCAGGAGCTACACTCCCCGAAGGGAGCAACGCAGCCGAGTCCTCATCTCCAGAGGACTGAAGCTCCCCTCCGATGCTGCGACTGACATCTGGTCATCAGGTGAAGCTCCAAAGGACACGACTCGTCATCCATGCGAAGGACCAGCATGCTCCTTTGAAGGTGGCAGCACTTGTGAGGCATGAGAGCCCACAGAGATTGCCTCAGCGGGGAAGCCCTCACGGTGATCCTCAGATCACCCTGGCCATGCGCCAAAGTAGGTCTATTCTGAGGTCCAGAATGGATGATAGAGTCGAGGCATTGCAAGGAGACTGCACCTCCCTTGAGGTAAGCGAGTCAGGATCTATATGCTGCTATAGTTATATTTCCGCAATGGGAACATGAACTATTCACAAAGGCTGCTTCAGCGTGCTGAATGCCCAAACACAAGAGGCAACTATTGTGGCCATCTGCTGGCACCAGGAACGAGCCGCAATCCAGAAACCAACAAGCAGAATGACATCCTGAAAAGGACACAGAGTCACGCTTGTGTTGCTCTTTTAGTGAAAACAAAAACATAAAAGCTCTTTCAGTGCTGAGGCACCCAGTGGTAGCCACAGTGTAACGTGATTCAAGCAAATGTTCATTGGCTTCGTTTTGTAGACACTCGAAGATTATAGGGGTGCCTGAAATGATCCCAATTACATCGTCAGCGTCGAACGTTTCACGTTGAACATGAGCGAGTGGATAGGCAACCATATTTTTATATCCTGTGATTCATTTGGTCTTACCGCCACAGCCTCCAGAATCTGTTTGATAACGTGAGCTGCATCTTCGCTCGCTGTAGTAGCCCCTCTCCACAATCCTGAAACAACACACAGCTCATGTATGACCATCTTAAAGACAAATTCTGGAAAAACAACAACAAAAATCACATAGCACATATAGACTTTCAAATGTTTTCAAAAATGAACAGCTGATGTATGTGTGTCTGGCAGCATCTAGTGCTCTGTTTAGCAGTGTGTAGATGTGTGTTGGCAAACCCTAAACTCATTATTGGGAAGTTGTTTTATTTAAATTCGTCTCACTTATAGGCAAAGGAGCAGACAGGAGCTGTAAGTACCTGAGCCAGAAGGTGTTGATGATAAAGAAAGAATGAGAGTCATGTGCTGAAGACCACAATAAAGGCCCCGATATCTTTCAAGCGAAATCGAGTCGATCAAGTTTTTTTGGGGAGTTTGAACTTTCCAGAAAAGTTCGCTATGGTTGGTAAACACCTTTGAACTCCCATTGGTCCATAGTGATTATCTGATAGGTAGGTGTGCGCTGAGGCTCAGACCTTCTTTCATGTGAAAATCTTTTCCTGTTCATTTCTCCTGTTGTAGTCAGATGTCCGTGAGTGAGAAAGATCTGCTTTAAAGTAAAAAATGAAGTTACTTCTGATGAAAGCATTGATCAGATGCTTTTCTTATGCTTTCTTTAAAAACATGCTTTCTATTTTCTCAATTTTGTTGTGTTTATTTTTTGTTAATGAGAGAGGATAGCTTGCATACATATTTACATATTCATCGAACCGTTGCTCTCAGCAGTGTGAGAGGCATCGGATGTTATGAACAGTCTATCGCTGATCACATCTTTCGAACTTCGTTTTCCCTTAAGCGAAGAACAAAAAAGAACTTCTCTGTGAGTTTATCAGGGCCTCAAGATCTAAGGAGATAAACTAGGCCCTCATCGTATCACCACATGGTAGATTACCTCTTAATAAACTTTGAGCTTTGGGCTTGCTGGGGCTGTAGCCCCACCAAAAAAATCTGAAGATAACAGACATATCAGCAGATAACAGACATCAGAATATAACAGACATGATAACAAACATGTCCTCTTTTAATCTGCTATTGGTGAGTAGCTACCCTGATCTTTTTTAAAATTCACTCACATTATAAATTTCAAATAATATAGATTTTAATATAAATTCTTGCACTTTGTTCGCCTAGCTAGTCTGATGAAAAAAAAATAAAGAGAAAGGGTTGTTTTAGATCTAAACATACAGATTAATGCGTTAAACAAGCATCTTTAACCGTTATTGCATCTCTTTCTCGCGCCATGTTTTAAAACGCCTTTTGAAAACACGTTCTCGACACCCGCAATCTTTTCCATTTTGTTTGTTTGTTCCTTAATTTAGCTAACTGCAATGGTAAAGCCATCACTATCTGTTATAATATATATGTGGACATACTAAATAGTTACGCCTAGGCTATATGTCTATGGGACTGTAAGTCGACAAGTTTCAATAAACTGTTATTTATTCAAAGAGCAATGAATCCCTGGTGAAACAAAATAATATGCCAAATATACTTGCAACTAGACTTATTCAGGATACTTCAAGTATGTTAATGATTAGTTAACTTGAAGTGGAACAACTAATTATTTAGTTGTAATTAAATTGTAGTAAAGCATAACTTTAAGTGTATACTTTTGTGTGCTAAATTGTAACAACTTTAAATGTTCTATATGTAACTTTTTTTATAAAATGAATCCTATTTTTATTGCCTGTGTTTGAAGGGGTTGTAATCACAGATTGCAATGATCCACTTTGCGGGTTTTGCTATTACCTCTGAAGGCCAATATTCATATTTATAAGTGAGGTCTCCGGGTTCGAATTTCCTGCGAAATCCATCAGATGTGATGTGCATGCGCGCTCCCGAGCCTCTCTATCCTCATATACAGTCTATGCGACCAACGGCACTTCAGCTGATGACATGGAGTCTGATAACCCCCAAAACGTCCTGCCTCCAGCACAACACAGACTCCAACACAAACTTAACATAAATATAAAAAAAAGTATTATCTGCTCAAGCTCGTCAGTCGTCAGGCAAAACGTGAATCTGATCGACTCGAAAACGCGGATCAACATAGTAAACTCTAGTGAAATAGCAAGGTAAACTACATGAAACGTGACATGAATACAAAAGAATGTTCCAGGATAACAAAAAGTAGGTGCTTTAGGATGTAACTTATATTATTTACTAGATCTACTGACTAACGTCACCATCCACTACTATCATATTGTTTATAATACACATTTCCAGACACGTTCAGTACAGTAATGTCACTTCCTACGATCTTACTGATATGCTGAAACTGTTCAGTCTAACCGTTCACTAACCGTTTCCATTATCATATTATACATTCACCTGTGTTGACATTGCTGATTGTGAAAGATACACAAATACAGTTAGAGAAATGGCTTATGCCATATGACATCACATGTCGGCTAAATGCAGTTTCTGTAACATTATCATGGACGAGCACAGAGCATTAGCTCAACGTCAAGCTGATAAAAGTAGGCTATTATTGTACCTGCAGTGGGAGTTTACATTAGTTTCCAGCATGTTGTGTGATGATTTCGCCTTTGCGTTGAAAGTCTCTGTGTGGCCGGTAGTGAATGCTCGCTCTTGAGATCGATCACGCACACGAGCACGAGCGCTCTTGTTGCATTCTGAAACATCACCGCTAGAGGCCACTAAAAATCGACATACAGGACCTTTAAGTATACTTAAAGGATTAGTTCACTTTTGAAAAAACTTTTGCTGATAATTTACTCACCCCCATGTCATCCATGTCCATGTCTTTCTTTCCTCAGTCGAAAAGAAATTAAGGTTTTTGATGAAAACATTCCAGGATTTTTCTCCATATAATGGACTTCCATGGGAACCAGACGGTCCAAGCTCCAAAAGATCGTTAATAACAGTTGCAGATGCAGCTTCAAATGTCTTTAAACGACACAGACGATGAATAAGGGTCTTATCATGCGAAACGATGGGTTATTTCAAAACTTATTCCAAAAATGTAACTTTTCTAAGGACAAATGGTAGCCTAGCTCTATTCTGGAGGCACGTTTGTAACGTCACGTAATACGTAATTATGTTCAAAAGGTCACGGGCGACGTAGCTGGAAGTACAGAGTCAGTAAGTTGAACACATAGGTTGAATGTGCAAACTAACTGAAATGCCGTTTACAAAAAAAAGGATTTAAAAGGTAAAATAGCGATGTTCGGACGAATTTGATTCTGTACTTCCGGCTGCAGTGCCGTGACCTTTTGAACGTAATTACGTATTACGTGACGTTCAAACGCACCTCCAGAATAGAGCTAGGCTACCATTTGTCCTTAGAAAAGTTACATTTTTGGAATAAGTTTTGAAATAACCCATCGTTTCACATGATAAGACCCTTATTCATTGCCTGGTGTCGTTTAAAGACATTTAAAGCTGGATCTGAAACTGTTATTAACGATCTTTTGGAGCTGGGCCGTCTGGTTCCATGGAAGTCCATTATATGGAGAAAAGTACCTGAATGTTTTCATCAGAAAACCTTAATTTCTTTTCAGACTGAGGAAAGAAAGACATGGATATCTTGGATGACATGAGAGGTGAGTGAATTATCAGCAAACACTTTCAAAAGTGAACTAATCCTTTAATATACTTCAAGAATATGCCTACATGTTTGATTTGTGAAATTAAAGTGTACTTTATTTAGGTTACAGTACATTACAAATTCATTATGAGTGTCTTCAAAACATACAAGTCATACACCAAGTCAGTCCTCAGTAATACCTTTGGCTTATTCCAAATACAACAAATGCACATTAATAAACTAATATTACTTGCTATTCGACTGTACAATATACTATTGAATACTATAATGTATTTTGAAAGTATACTACAATGCATTAATATAATGATAATTTTCAGCATAGTTTCAATATATTTTAAGTGCAAATAAATACAGTTTTTAAAAAATAAACAGAATTTTCACTTCAAGTATATTTTTCTAAAATATATTTATAGAAAATATACTTTAGTACTAGTACTTTAGAACTATTTTAAAGTGTAATAAAAGTTAAAAGCATGATGCAAATATACTTTAAATATATTTAGTACAATTTTGTTAGTATATTTGCAATTTACTATTGAAAAATAGCCTGGGAAAACCCAGACAACTTCCGCCAAATTTAGATTTGCTCTGAAAGTTAGTCTGGCAAAGAGCTCATTCAAGCCAATTTCCAATCCTTCGAAATCGCGGCACCAATCAGAAACATGGGGCGGGGTTTACACGATGACGACAGCGCTGGGATTTTGGAGCAGATTTTGAAACCTACATTACAAAGATGGACGGCGCCGTCGAACATCACTCGTTCGAATCAGCTATCGCGTCTGTTTTAAGCAATTTGAACGTTTCCTTTTTGTTAAAAACCGAGCAAAGAACAACACTCTGAGATGTTTCTCCACCAACCGCCGTTCTGCATACGTCATCTCCTTCATCGCTCTGATTGGTTTTAGGTCTACCTGCGACGTCCGTTGGTGATGCCCCTCTGGAAATGATTTGTCTATGATGCTTTGCCAGACCATACCTCAGTTACAACCTATGGTTAAAACTGAGAATGGTATGATATTAACCAGGCTAATTGAAAAAGTGAATATATTTCAAAACAATAAAGTATATAACTGTTTATTTAGTGCAGTGTTAATTTCATTAGGGAAATAGTGTTGCTATCATAAATTGTTTTTGTCATTTTTTACAGTTTACACAATATTTCTTAATATCTTCTTTTGTGCTCCAGTCAAACAGGTTCAAGAATGACATTAGGGTGAATAAATTATGAATTTTAATTTTTGGGTGAACTATCCCTTTAATCGGACGATGCACCTCATAAATCACATTTGAATTGCATCTAATTAATGGATGACATGATACCTGTCAAAGAGCTCTCCACCTGTGACCAGCTCAAGGATGAGAAAGATCTCAGTCTCTGTCTTCAAAAATTTCCTTCAAACGAATCTAAATGAAAACATAGGAAGAACAGTCACATCAGAGCAAGCCTATCCCATATTCTCATGGAAAACAATGAATATGAAATATTTCATAACAATGTGAAGAGAATTTCACCATTCATTGCGGGGGAACATAATATCTTACAATATTTGGATGAGACAGACGCAGTAGGACTCCAATCTCTGTCCTCACAATTTTCTTGTCAATCTGAGTTGATAACACATTAAAAATAACCTCAAACAGTCATTCTGGGATTTCAGGAAAAATTAAATATGCTCCTAGAAAATCACCAATCAACTTACAGTTTTCTTCAAGACCTTCACAGCAAAAGGTTTCTCAGTCTGCTTCTCTTCACAGCGAAACACAACAGATGTGGCACCCCTGGTGGTTAACAAAAGCAATCGTAATATACTCATAATTAAATAAGGTTCTTAAATTTGATAAACAAACATGATAAAAAGTACCATACACCTTATTCACGGCAGTGTCATCTTTGATTTTTAATGAGAATGAAAGCAAGGCTGTGAGGGATAGACATGCATCTCTTCAATGGGCTATACTGTTAATTATATATACAGATATATATATATATATATAACAATACAAAATATATGGGTATGGTTTTACAGCTAAATTCAGCATATTGACACTGCAAATCCACCTTTCGCTGACTGGAGTCCAGTTGTTTCTGTGAATTGCAGTGATCCATTTGCTCCTCTTTCTATCGCAGTCTGTAAAAATATACCTCCGATTTTTTGTCAAATCTAGTTTGTAAAGTCAATCGCAAAGCTCTTTCCCACTTTATATGTGTTGTGTTTTGTTTTCGCGGCATTCACGCTGAACACATATACAGCCGCTCAGTCTTTTTGCCACTCACTGTGAGGAACTGCAGCACTCCTGCCGGAGGTGACGTCATGCACATTCCCTCTATAGTGGCGATTTAATATTGAATCTAAGGGACAGGGACATAAGAGTGGCGCGGAGGCCGGTTGCATTAGTGGAATGAACGACACCTGTTCAGACGCACCGGTCTGTCTCGCATCTCTCACGGAGGAGCAAAGGCAAAGGAGGAGCGACGACAGTGGAGAGAGGAACAGGTCTGATTTTATGCTGTGATTTTTATGTTCTGTTTTGTGTGTTGTTGGTGAGGGGCTGCTGGCTTATACTTTAATTTTGTATTTGTTTATTAAACTTGTTGAACATTCAAAACAATTTTTCCCAAAACAACTGAACTCGTTACAAATGTTAGGCCTACTAGCAAACCTTTTCAAGCATTAGGCGTACATATCTCTAGAATAATTATTCTTGAATTATATATACATAAGTTACGTTATCGTTATTTTATCTTACTAGCTATATATAACTTATGAGAAAAGGTGCAACGTTATAAATTTCCATTACATGTATTGCAAATACGTAATATTTGAGGACCATGTTTGTAAGTCAAAGTATGGGCAGGCCTTAGTCAATGTAAAGCATATCGTTGATGTTTCGTCCCTACTAGTGAATGTGCCATATAACATATTATCCGCCGAACGCCGTCATTGGTGTCCCTGCTTAAGCCAAGTTCACACTATAATATTAAGCCCGATTTAAGCCCGATTTGCAAATTGTTGAGCTCGCCGACAGGTCAGAGTGTTATCGCGTGCAAATCATGGAGGATTAGCGAGCGATGAATGCTTGCCAATCTGTTAGTATGAAAGAGCCAACAATGAAGCGAAAGACGCTTGCAGACATGTCACAGAGCCCAGAAAAATATCTAGCATGCTAGATATCCAGAGCTGTCGTGCAACTCAACCTCAGTGATGTCATGAGCTACAGCCAATCATAGCAAGGCATGGGTTGAGGTAAAGGGTTAAATCTTGTTTTCTTTTTTTGCATTTTTTTCTCAGAGCAAATCATCGTCGTAAACAGTGTGCAGCACTACTGTAGTTTCTGCCTGACGTCCATATTCGCGTGTTGTGTTCTTCTCTTCTCTTCTTTGCTGGGTATTGGCAGCGCACGTGCTGTTTTGCGTCATTTCTGGTTAGTTTTATTGCGTGATTTTTTCATGACAAAACGCGATTTGTAGACATGATAGAATCGTTGGGTGACAGAGTTGTTGTCAACTCGTTATTTATTTGATTATTTTCAGGATTTAGACCGTAGCCTACCATAGTATTGAAACAGCTCTGAGTCAAAAATGATTTGCTCTTATCATCCGATCGTAGTTGTATCTCTATGTAGTGCGTGTGGTGCGTTACCTCCTGTTGTTGATCAGTCACATTGTGTTGTGTGGTGTGAATAGCTAAACAACTTGACCACTCCTGATTTCACTGAGAGCAAGTTATGTAGTGTGAACCGCACTGTCCAGTCCGTTACGTTTTAAAATCATGTAGTGTGAACAAGGCTTTACTAGCCTGCGCATTCACGACATTGCTCCGCTGTGGGGGAGGAGCTGTGGTGGAGGACTGTAGCGCAGCAGAGAGCAAGGGGGTGGGACCTGTAAGTTGCGCTTTGTAACAAGTAGAATTAGGTACTGCGCCTTTGAAGATAGTACGTACTCTGTTACTCCCTCACTCAGGGTTGTCAGTCGTCTATGTGAAGCACGACATGTGAAGCGTGAGCTGTGAGCGCATGTGTGAGTTGTGAGATGCCCATATGTGTGGGACGACGTTGATAATAAATCACCACTGGGGAATATCAGCTATGTCTTGAGTCTTTGCATAACTTTACACCTGACTACAACCATTTAGGTGAGCTATCGGGTTCATTCTGAAGTAAAAGCGTTACAGCTTGTTCAATATTTTCAGGCCATTTTTAGTAACCATTTTCTCAAGAACTCCCTACTGCAGCTTTAAAATTCAGACAAGGCTCTTAAAATGCTCACATAGCCTATACAAATACTCAACACTCTGGATTCAGCTTGATGTACTGAGCCTGAACATAATATGCCATGTATTACAAAATCACTTTCCCTCATAAGCTCTTTAATGGCTGTGTTATGTTAAACAATACATGTGTTTTATATATATAACCATATATGGTCCTCATGTTGTCTGTCAGATCTTTGCTTTTCATGGTCATTGAATGACTCAATCAGACAAGCACTCAAAGAGAAAACCATCATTTCTCCATCTGATGCCTGACATCAGTGTCGGACAAATAGTCTTCAGCATAATCAGCAATAGACATCAAACTACTCCCTGTTATACAATGTGCAGGAATATGCAGGGTTTTCCTGCATAGACAATCATGCCGCCTCCGCCAATTTCGGGCACGCCTCCGCCTCTTGACAAAACTCAAGTCAGGGAATCACATGATTAGATACCTCTTTTCCACTGACACGGTTCCACTGCGGGTTCACGGCCTGTGTCCATTCTTAAACCGTTCTGCGCATTTCAACGGCATCAGAAAAAGCATTTAAACTAGCTGGTCTCGAACGGAGCAATAATGATTGTCCATACATGCAAAACGAAGCATTGAGAACTTTGTAAGAGTACAGACCGTTTAATAAGAAGATACGTTATAAAGACAGTTCACTTCATGTATACAGACAGGAGCCATCTTAGAATATAGTCTTGATAAGTCGATCCCCGAACGCCGTTCATACATTTCAGAAGTTCGCTGAACTTCATACAGTTCAGCTCACTCAGCACGACGTTCGTGGTTTGACTTATCGAGACTATATTCTAAGATGGCTCCTGACTGTACATGAAGTGAACTGTCTTTATAACGTATCTTCTTATTAAACGGTCTGGGCTGCGTTTCCAAAAGCATCCGTAAGCCTAAGTTCGATCGTAAACGATCGTACGAATGATCTTAATATTATGGTCTGTTTCCAAAAGCATCGGTAACTTAAGTAGCACTTTCGTAGAACTACAAGTGCTCTGGAGTAATCATACATCTCAAGTGCATCTTTGGAAGAAGACAGAGTTATGAGGTCACCTGCAGGATAACCGGCAGTATTACACTTTTACACTTTTGATTGTACACTTTGTTGTACTCGTGTTTTGTTTAAATGAATTAATTAAATAATTAAAACGGGAAGAAAAATAGAAATACACATCTAAATTAAATGAAAAAAAAAACAACATAAAATAAGTAATCTGGGAAATATGCTTTAAAGACCGGGCAAAATAGGGATGAATTAAAAAAAAATCTGTCAATGACTTGCTGACGTGCACGAAAACCAGCCATGTACTATTGGGTATTCTCGCAGACCTCCATCCCGATCTTCTAACACGTTTGCAGTTAGTTTGCAATGTGACATGGCCTTCCAGATGTTTTGTTTTTCCTTATTTGTATGGTGTCCTTTAAATCTGTTAAAAATAAAATCTTTGTTTCCCTCTATCTCCTCTGGAAGGACATTAATTTTATCTATCTTCTCTTGTTTTGTTTTTTTCAACCATTTTGTCAGCGTCTATAGGTGTTTTATATCCATATAGACTTGTCTTGATTTCTAATCCACAACAAATGACGATTATTAGGTTAAACGTTCAGAATACGACTCCATATAAGGTTATATTTCAGCACTTCGCGAATGGATAGCGACGCTTAAGTAGCACGTAGAACGCGTTCTCGCGCGTTCATGTTAAGTGCATTTTTGGGAAACGCACGTGGAATTGCTGTGATCGTTCGTAACCTTGCACGTAGAGAGCGCTCTTAAGAGCTAAGATACATCATTACTCGGGAAACCCGGCCTGTACTCTTACAAAGTTCTCAATGCTTCGTTTTGCATGTATGGACACTGTGTTAGTGTGGGACTATTTTGAGCCTTGTTAGTGGTATAAACTAACGATTTCTTTTTACTTAGTAAAAATGCCCCCAGTGCTAGCATTATACGTTAAACAGTTTTTAGAGATAAAACTCTTTACATTCGATTATCATGAAAACAAATCTCAGAGAACGATTGACTAGGTACCAATGTTGTATTAGACCAAAGGTTCATGTTTGAAAAATCATGAAATAGAGCCACATTTTTCTGGTTGTGTAAATGAAAGCAAATGCTTGTTGCTATTCAACTACACTGTTGTTAATATGGCCCCTATGAACTGTAAATAAAATCTAATTATCTGATTATTAAAATACCTAAAAAAACCATGCTTGCAAAAAGTGTTTTTTTTTCAGCCAGTTGAAGGCGCGGTACACTTTCATGTGTACACATGATCTGGGTTTTTTTTTACCACCTAATTTTGAGCCAGAAAACGTTCCATAATGACATGCGGAGTGCACCAGATTAATGCATTTATCTATAAAATGTGCAAAATTTTCTCCCGGGGGGCATGCCCCCGACCCTCTAATGTGACGATTTTACCACCTCCGCCTCATTTTGAGCCAGGAAAAACCCTGATATGCATACATTAAAACCATTTAATTCTGTGAAAACGAGCCCCATAGAAGTCCTTCTCTGAGCTGAATTTCATGCCAGGTTACACGGCTATAATGACAGACTGAAATTAGGTGACAGCATAATTGCTCAACATTTTGCATCCCACATCCTGGGACGTAATGATAACATTTTAAAATACTTGGTGGTGATATTTGGAAAGGTTGAGTGTTTTCTTAACATGCTTATACTTAGTTTACTACAGGGAGATCAAATTTTAGCTAAATTATTTTAGTATCACAATACATATAGCATTACAAAAACCCTAAAGCTGCAATACCTAAGATTGTATGCCGCTAAAGGGTGCTACATTCAAAACAATAACAACTGCTTTGCTTGTTGATGACGTGAAGGAACGCGGAATGATGGGAACTGTTGTTTTCAACTCCACCGTGGATAAATCAGTCTGACGGGAATCGAAAATTAGTTGTCATGGATGAGGTAAAGTTTGATTTCTATAAATGTTGCGTTTAATGACATGCTTGTTTTTCATTAAACTGAAATAGCCGCAAGAAAAGTCAGGTTTAAAAGTAAATTAGTTATCACAGATGTTACTGTACGAGTCACTGGACGAAGCTATGGTGGAGAGGGTTTGAAGTCAAATCGTTGCTAATGGATCCTGACTTCGCCCTATGCTGCAATATGCATTTAGTTTTGCATTCATTTACAGAAATCAGCTGCTTGAATGACAATTGCTGATGTTATTAGATTTTTCAGGTGAGATTCTCAATTCATTCAGGATGCTCTGAGGTAACGTTAAAGTTTTCAGAATGCAGACTCAGCAACGATTGTATTTAATTGTACATTACAATCATAACAGAACAGACATTATCTTCCTTTCATGTCATTAAACATAACAATATTACTGGCCATATACTGATGAGAAAGTGCGCGTCCGGTGTGCGATACTGGAGTTGTCCTAGACGTGGCGCGGTCTTCTCGTCCGGTGTGCGACCCCTGTACAGCCAACAGTTCACATTCCGAGAATAATTGAAAAGAATAATTGTGCTCCATTCCATAACAAATGCGCGAAAACAAGCTGACGTTTGTTGCTTGATAGACGGTAACGCACAACTACAACTTCCGCATTTGTCCAGGACTACACGTAGTACGGTGCGGAAACCGAGGTAACGCGGATATGACGCGATTGACTGGCGACTCCCAGCTCACCCCTGCTCACACGCCCCGTTTCCTTGGTTAAAATCTCAATTTTCTCGCGATTTAAACATTGTTTGAAACATTTGGAATATTGTAAGTTATCATCTTAACTAAATATATAACACTGGTTTTGTGATATTGGGATATTTTAATGCAAAAATCTCACGTATTCCACCTTTAATTACAACACAAAACCTGAACACCTGGGGCCTGTTTCAGAAAGGGGGTTAACTGAAAACTCTGAGTATGTTAACCCTGAAATGAGGGAAACTCTGAGTTTTCCGTTTCAGAAAGGGGGATATCAAACCTGAGAAAGCAGAGTAAGTCAAGCCCGTTTCTGAAAGAGAGGTAACTTATACTCAGAGTCAGTTACCATGGTAACTTACTCTGTGAACCTAACCTGGTCGGGAGCAGGTTTTCTTCAGTAAACCCAGAGTTTCTTGCGGTCTCCTCCCCTTTTTTTAAAGAGAAAGTGCTGTTTAAACACCAACAATAATACTAAAATGTATTTACACATTCTTTAAGGAATATATATTGTTTGTCCATGGTTTAATTGACTAAATCTGTTTTGCAGCACTTTGCCAAAAAATAAAAGGATTAAAACGTTTGCTAAACTTTTATTTGATTACCACCGTTTGGTAACACTTTATTTTACGACCCGCAAACAACTGGGTAAGTACACAGAAATTACGGTGTACGTTTCTGTAATTATAGTGTACTTCCGTGTAAGTATAAGGGAACAATATGTTAAGTTTGGGGTAATAAAGGTGTAACAAGCAGATATACAACCTGCTAATAACTTCTTAAGTACACTGAAATTACGGTATACGTTTCTGTAATTATAGTGTACTTCCGTGTAGGTATAAGGGACCAGTATGTTAAGTTTGGGGTAATAAGGGGTAACAAGCAGATATACAAGCAAATTATTTAATTAGTTAAAAAATATCAGGTACCTATTATTTTAATATATTCCAGGCGAAAATTGTACATCTGTTGTTTATAAAATGTATCACATAAATTTATTGGCTTTTCTTACTAGATTACTTAATGTTAAGTCAAAATAATTAGTTTCTGTTATGATTTTAATTTAGACTGTACCATGTGGTAATTAGCACTTACCTTATCCCATTGAATTGCAATGGCACATAATAAATAATAAATAGTTACTTTGTTGTTTGAGTATACTGTAGAAAAGACAATGTTAAGATGAAAAAGCATTTTGAATTTTTTTTTACAATAAAAGTCAGAAATTAAATGGGATTCTTTGTTGTATATTCACTGCACTTACCCTGTAACTACACAGAACAAGGGGGTAACAAGCACCACTTTAATTTACAGCCCGCAGGAGTTACACTTACCCTGTAACTACACAGAACAAGGGGGTAACAAGCACCACTTTAATTTACAGCCCGCAATGGTTACACTTACCCTGTAACTACAAAGAACAAGGGGGTAACAAGCACCACTTTAATTTACAGCCCGCAGGAGTTACACTTACCCTGTAACTATACAGAACAAGGGGGTAACAAACGCTACTTACTGATACTAGGTAGCACTAGCAATACAAAACAACACTATTTGCACTGTAATTACAGAGAACGGTACTGTTATCAAGAAAACAAAACAACAACAACAACAAAAAGTTTTAATTACCCAGTATATTTGCCCTGGCATTTAAGTGTCATTGCAGTTCAATGGGATAAGGTAAGTACTAATTACCACATGGTACAGTCTAAATTAAAATCATAACAGAAAATAATTATTTTGATTTAACATTAAGTAATCTAGTAAGAAAAGCCAATAAATGTAATGTTTAATTTTCAACCCACAGATGTCAAAATTACCCTGTAACATTGCACAAGAACATATTTAGCCAGAAATGTGATACATTTTGTAAACAACAGACGTACAATTTTTGCCTGGAATATATTAAAAGAATAGCTACCTGTTATTTTTTTTAACTAATTAAATAATTTGCTTGTATATCTGCTTGTTACCCCCTTATTACCCCAAACTTAACATATTGTTCCCTTATACCTACACGGAAGTACACTATAATTACAGAAACGTATACCGTAATTTCAGTGTACTTACGAAGTTATGTGCAGGTTGTATATCTGCTTGTTACCCTTATTACCCCAAACTTAACATATTGTTCCCTTATACTTACACAGAAGTACACTATAATTACAGAAACGTACACCGTAATTTCTGTGTACTTACCCAGTTGTTTGCGGGTCGTAAAATAAAGTGTTAACCACCGTTTTTGATAATATATTTCTATTAAATCATTAAAAAAACTGGAATAAAAAACATTTAATAGAACTCAATTATTTTTCAAACATAATTTAATAAGTTATTAATGATAAAAAAATAAGATGTTAATCTTATTCATAATCAATTATTGAAGTTAATTGATTACATATGTTTTATTGAACAAATGTTTAATTAATTTAACTGTCATTTTAACTGATGATAATAATAACCGTAATTCAATAATGCAGTTTATATATTTAATAATTGTTTAATACCATAAACCGTGATATTTTCTGAGACAGTTCTCATACTGTGAAACTCTCCCCACATGGGGGAGTCCCCCACCCCACCCCACCCCCGCTGTTAAACAAGTTACTCAGCAACTTTCACTTAAGTTTTAAATTAACTACTTTTTACTTGAGTAGATTTTTAGACTGGTATTTTTACTTTTACTTAAGTAAAAATGTATCAAAGTAATAGTAGCCTACTTTAGGTTGAATAACATTCTTCCAGTTTCACCTCTGATATTATAACAGTAAGTTACTCGAAAATAGTTATGAATTATTAACAACAAATGACATCTTCAACGGTGTAGTTAGATTAGTGTAATAATTACTATCTCTAGAAAATTGGTCTACATATTACTAATTGCTAAATCCCATAGACAACCTCAACCACTTGAACAATACAAGGAGGAGAGACAAGAAACTGCACTTTTAATTCTTTCAAATTAACAATATACAATTGCATGAAATATTATTGAATTAATCAAACTGTATAGAGGGAGAAGGTTACATAAAATTTTTTTAAATGTATGTTAAATCCACTATTGTTTTATACTGAATTGGTCTATAGTTTATGCAGTAGCCTATTTAATGTAATTGCATCATATTTTATTTTAAATTACAGAAGAATTAAGTGTAATCCCTTTAATTAAATTACAATATTTAGATTACTTGGTAATTAATTACACCCAACACCTCTTTTTGTCTGGCGCTGTTGCCATGGTGACTCGTAATATCTGCGCTCCATTGATAATGGCTTTTTATAGTTGTGGTGCACGCGCTTAACTCAGAGTCAGTCAACTCAGAGTTGATTGAACTAACTCATTTCAGCTGTTCTGTAACCGAAAACTCAGAGTTTCCCATCTCAGGGTAAGTCAACTCAGAGTTCAAGCTTTAACTCAGAGTTGGTTGAACCTCCTTATTGAAACGGGCCCCTGCTCATAGACAATGGCAACACAAATGTAAACATATTTTAGATGATAATATAACCAACTGCAAGCCTAACAAACTGCAGTAGTAATAACACTATTTTAACAGCTCCACACAGTAAATACCCATTAATTAAGTATAACGACAGAACAATCATTTTACCAAAATTGAAAAAAATTTAAATCAGTTATGTTTGTTTACATAGCTGTAATTTATTCAAATGTATGATTTATTCAGATTTTCAAGTTAGTTTTATTTCCGCCACAATGAAAATCATAATCAAACAAATCAACTAATCAGACAACCAACTATCGGTAACAACACAGCAAATGATATTTATAAATAGCCTATGTCATGTTTTTTTTTATTGTTGCAGTCTCATGATTACTTATTGTGGTACAAAGCAGAAATAAAATAACGTTAATTAAATCCGCATATCGGTTAATTTGAATCACTTGTCATAACAAAATAGGTTGACAAGTAATTAAGTAAAAAAAATGTAGCCTACATAGTGTGAACGTATGCCATGTATTTTCAATATAATATAAAAACCTATGTTAATTGGATAAAGTAATGTACTCACCTGCCTAATTCTGGGCCCATGCTATAGAAATCCTCCACTGTCGCATCTCGGCGCGATCCATCGACCCAATATTCCACCGTGCACGCGCCGGACCGGGAGGTGGGCATGATGGACTCTCCGAAGACTGTTCTTCTGTTAATGAATACAACTAATCCCTTGGATTAGGGAAGCCCAGGGAACCTCGAACACTTTCACATCTGGGAGTCAGCTTAAACTGTATATGTTTGTTAGTCTATTTGTAGCCTATAAATCTGCTGTTTCAAGTGATCAATGGTTTACAATGTCCAGGTTTCCATTTCCTTCTGAGTGCGCGTATTGTCAGCCCAGAAACTGAAGCATCATGCGGGCTGGAGATGATCTCCAAATCAGGTCTATTTAAATTGATCAAGCTATATCTGTATCCTACAAGAAGATATTATTTTTTACGCGGTTTTCTAAAATATTGATCAAAACAATACAAGGCTATTTTCAAAGTGGGTCTGCAGCTTCCAAGGGGCGAATAAATCCCATCCCCAAATATCCCACGACATTCAAGAAAACATCATAATCCTGCGATTCCCGATGTCACAAGCGAAAGGATGATGAACGATTCCTTGCTTTGGTCCTCGACAGGATGAAATACAAATAGTCTTATTTCTCAGACGCTTCTCAAAAAGCAGATGGATATTGTGACTTAGCAGGATGAAGATGAAGAAAATGTCGTTTTAAATATAAATATCAGACTGCTGTTTGTGCTGGTAGCCTTAGGGGTGGAGGAAGGGATGGGTCTGTCACACGCTAAACCGCGCGCACACACACACACACAGTCATGCACACGCCCTCTTACTGTGGGCTGCAAATGGGAAACGGAATATTCAATCAAAATAGCGAATGTGCTTCTGATATCATTATGGAAATGTATTCTTATTAAAGGTGCCCTATAATGTTTTTTTTTAAATTATTTTATAATGTTTCCTGGGTTGCCCTTATAATGTTAGTATGTTTTTTAGATCAAAAATAGTCATAATTTAGAAAATAAAGGCATTTTTCCTAGCCTGATTTTAGCCTCTGATCTGAACACCCTGTTTGAAGGGGCGTATTCTGCTGTGTGTAACCGGCCTCTGCTGTGATTGACATGCTCTGTATACATAGTTCCCACATGACGTCACAACATACGGGCATTTGCCGACCCGCCGCCATTGCTGAGGGCAAAACATTAGAAGAAGCAATACGAGTTGAACGAAGTGAAATGAGTTTCGTGCTATAAATTGAAAATGGTCATCTCAATGGTCATACCGTATGGTCAATGGATAATAAAATCGTGCCGGAGGTTCAGTTAAATCAGGATTTTACACTATACCCGTCATTAGACTCCATGGATGTGAGAAGAAGCTTTTGTCCGAACAACGACGGAGATTATGGCTGGCGAGGATAAACCAGGAAAGAAACTCACTCAAAAACACGCAAGAATTTGTTTGACAAAAGCACAATGTTGTGTTTTATTGCGAGTGTAAACAAATATAAGTTAACACATTTGCAGTTTGAATAATGTCCTGTATGAACAAATTGACGAGGTATTCAAAACATACAAAACATTGTTTCCACTGTTTGATCTCATATCCCAGCATTTGCAATCTCAGATTATGTCCCTAAAGAACCCGCGTATAATGTAGTTCCGCATTACATTAATTAAATTGCAAGCGAGTTATTAGGGCCCAAGCCCTGAAAGGGCGCAGAGCCCTATTGTTTTCCTTCCGATTATTTTTTTTTTATTCAGGGCCCAAGCCCTGAAAGGGCGCAGAGCCCTATTGTTTTCCTTCCGATTATTATTTTTTTTTATTTTATTTTTTTTTTTTTATTTTTCTAGCGACTATTCGGGCACTTTTGGGGCCCTTAACATGCTCGAAAACTCTTGAAACTTTGCACACGGGTCAGAACCCGCGGCCATCAGAGCCGGGCTGAAGCTGGTACCCGGGCGTGGCAGGGCGGCTCGTCAGCGCCCCCTGGAATGGGGTCCGAACACCTGGTCCATAACTCAAACACACTTGCATGTAATAATATGAAACTCGGTACACATGTCGATAGCAGAATTTCATCTATACCTCGCGTTCTTGCTTTTTACCCCAGCCCAACAGGAAGTCGGCTATTGAGGTTTTTTTGTAAAACACACGCAATGAACTTTTAAATACTCCTCCTGAGAGCTCTGATCCAAATTCGACGAAACTCGGTCAGCTAGAAGTCAAGACATTGAGGATGAAAGTTTGTGTGGGGATTTTTGATATCTCGAACGGTTTGGCCGTGGCGAGGAAACGAAACTATGGCGAGAAACGTGAAACAGGAAGTGTGTCATAACTTCAGCATACATTAACTGATCTGGATGAAACTTCAGCAGTGCGTTCGCTGTAAGAGGACGATCACATGGATGTGACTATTGTGAGTCAAAGTTATAGCGCCACCAACTGGCAGCAGGAAGTGTGTCACTTTCAAAATGCTTTGAAATCACCCTCTTATTTTTACCCGATTTGCTTCAAACTTCATCTGTATAATGTACATACACGGCAGATGAAGACCTATGAATGGATTCTTGATATCTTTGAAACTGTTGCCGTGGCGACGCATCAAACTTTACCATTCTTTTAGGATGCATTCTTTTAGGGATTCGAACATTTGTCCATAAATCAAACACACGTGCATGGATTAATATGAAACTCGGTACACTCATAGATCACATCAGGCCAAACAACTTTCGTGCTCTAAGTTTTACGACAGTTCAAACGGGAAGTCGGGAATTATGTTTTTTTTTTTTAAATAATTGTCCTAGAAAAACATCAAATTACAACCCATGCTGTTACCAATCACCACCAAACTCGGTGTGCATGAAGTCAAGACATTGAGGATGCTATATTCCGGACGGATTTTTGATATCTCGAACGGTTTGGCCGTGGCGGATTTTTTTGACTAAAAAAGGACACATAAAGTGTGTTATAACTTGGTTAGTTTTACTGACAGTTACAAAACTTGCCGTGTATATTGTTCTATTCAAGCCAAACAACTTTCTAATTAACAATAATAAGCTCAAACCCACAGAAAGTCAGATATTGTAGTTTGAATATGATCATGCTCTTTCTAAACCTAGGCCTGTCACACAGTCTGTGTGTGTGTGTGTGTGCTGTGTGTGTGTGTAGGGGGAGGGGGCTTAATCATTTCACTGTGTGTCTGGCCTGCTAAAGTAAATACATTTCTTAAGCCTGGTATTTTTTACATAAGTTTTTATTTTTATTTTTTTTATAAGTAAAGGCATATAACCTGTTTAATTGTAGTGCATTGACAATAGTTTTATATAATTAGTGTATTAATTAAATTAACTTGGTCCATAAATCAAAAAGTAAGTAAATAAATCAAAAAGGAAGTGTGTTAAAACTTCTGCATACATTAACTGATCTTGATGAAACTTCAGCAGTGTGTTCGTTGTAAGAGGTCGATCACATAGATGTGAGTCAAAATATATAGCGCCACCAACTGGCAGCAGAAAGTGTTTCACTTTCAAAATGCTTTGAAATCGCACTCTTACTTTTACCCGATTTGCTTCAAATGTAAACACACGCCAGATGAAGAGCTGTGAAAGCATTATTCAATATCTAAGATAATGTTGCCATAGCAACGCATCAAACTTTAACATTCCTTTTTTTTGATGATTTTGAGTCTCTTAGCGGCTTTTGGGGCCCTTAATGGGTTTGAAAACTCTTGAAACTTTGCACACAGGTCAGATCCCACAGCCATCAGAGCCGGGCTGAAGATGGTACCCGGGTGTGGCAAGGGGGCTAGACAGCGCCCCCTGGAACGGGGTCCAAAAACTTGGTCCATAAATCAAACACGCTTGCATGTAATAATATGAAACTCAGTACACATGTTGATCTCATCGTTTCATATATTCATATATTCTCCTCAAGCCGGACAACTTTCTAATTTACACTCATGAGCTAGGACCCACAGAAAGTCAGATATTTTGGTTTGAAAATGTTGAGTGTCTCTCTGAGCCTACACTTCTGTATGGCAAGCCCTTTTAACATTTAAAAGCTAAGTTTGACTATTCGTAATTAACATTGTAGATATCAACAACGTCTTTCTAGTCGTAATTACATTTTGGATAGTTTGTATTATCATTTAAGATATCTGTAACGTAATTGTGACTAGTCGAAACGACAGATAGAGTATGGCAAACCGTTTTAACATTTAATCATTTTAACCTACTAGTCTCTATTTTCATGCTACTAGTACTTATTTTTTAGATACTAGTATCTATTCCATTAAGTACTAGTACTTATTCATTAGCTACTAGTGCTTATTCTTTAGATACTAGTGCCTTTTCTTTAGATACTAGTGTTTATTCTTTAGGTAGTAGTACCTTTTTAAAGATACTAGTACTTATTCATTAGACACTAGTCCTTATTTATTAGATACTAGTACTTATTCATTAGATGCTAGTCCTTAGTCATTACATACCAATGCTTATTAATTAGTTACTAGTACTTATTCATTAGATACTAGTATCTATTAAATAGATACTAGTACTTATTCATTAGACACTAGTACTTATTTCAATGGTGACTAGTAACTATTCTTTTGTTACTACTAGTCACATTTTTTCCATTGACTTCTATGGTGATCTGTCATTCAGATATCAACTATTCAGTTCTGACTAGTATGTTAGTATGTATTCCAATTGTGGAATACATACTAGTATGTATTCCAAAGCAGGGGTTACGTTTTTGCACGTCGTGCAGAATAACCCAAAAGGCACCAAGGTGGCGGTGCCACCGGCTTCATATATATATATATATATATATATACACACACACACACACACACACACACACACACACATACAAATATAGCCTGCGAGCAGCGACTGGAGGGCCAAAGCCGGCGGTACCGCCATCCCGGTGCCTTTAGGCACCGGGGTTGCGGTGCCACCGGCTTGGGCCCGCAATCGCTGCTCGCAGCTATATTTTTAGGGCCCAGCTCTGAAAGCGCAGAGCCTTATTGTTTTCCTTCCGTTTTATTTTTTTTTTTTTTTTTATTTTTTTTTTCTAGCGACTATTCGGGCACTTTTGGGGCCCTTAACATGCTCGAAAACTCTTGAAACTTTGCACACGGGTCAGAACCCGCGGCCATCAGAGCCGGGCTGAAGCTGGTACCCGGGCGTGGCAGGGCGGCTCGTCAGCGCCCCCTGGAATGGGGTCCGAACACCTGGTCCATAACTCAAACACACTTGCATGTAATAATATGAAACTCGGTACACATGTCGATAGCAGAATTTCATCTATACCTCGCGTTCTTGCTTTTTACCCCAGCCCAACAGGAAGTCGGCTATTGAGGTTTTTTTGTAAAACACACGCAATGAACTTTTAAATACTCCTCCTAGAGCTCTGATCCAAATTCGACGAAACTCGGTCAGCGTGAAGTCAAGACATTGAGGATGAAAGTTTGTGTGGGGATTTTTGATATCTCGAACGGTTTGGCCGTGGCGAGGAAACGAAACTATGGCGAGAAACGTGAAACAGGAAGTGTGTCATAACTTCAGCATACATTAACTGATCTGGATGAAACTTCAGCAGTGCGTTCGCTGTAAGAGGACGATCACATGGATGTGACTATTGTGAGTCAAAGTTATAGCGCCACCAACTGGCAGCAGGAAGTGTGTCACTTTCAAAATGCTTTGAAATCACCCTCTTATTTTTACCCGATTTGCTTCAAACTTCATCTGTATAATGTACATACACGGCAGATGAAGACCTATGAATGGATTCTTGATATCTTTGAAACTGTTGCCGTGGCGACGCATCAAACTTTACCATTCTTTTAGGATGCATTCTTTTAGGGATTCGAACATTTGTCCATAAATCAAACACACGTGCATGGATTAATATGAAACTCGGTACACTCATAGATCACATCAGGCCAAACAACTTTCGTGCTCTAAGTTTTACGACAGTTCAAACGGAAGTCGGGAATTATGTTTTTTTTTTTAAATAATTGTCCTAGAAAAACATCAAATTACAACCCATGCTGTTACCAATCACCACCAAACTCGGTGTGCATGAAGTCAAGACATTGAGGATGCTATATTCCGGACGGATTTCTGATATCTCGAACGGTTTGGCCGTGGCGGATTTTTTTGACTAAAAAAGGACACATAAAGTGTGTTATAACTTGGTTAGTTTTACTGACAGTTACAAAACTTGCCGTGTATATTGTTCTATTCAAGCCAAACAACTTTCTAATTAACAATAATAAGCTCAAACCCACAGAAAGTCAGATATTGTAGTTTGAATATGATCATGCTCTTTCTAAACCTAGGCCTGTCACACAGTCTGTGTGTGTGTGTGTGTGTGTGTAGGGGGAGGGGGCTTAATCATTTCACTGTGTGTCTGGCCTGCTAAAGTAAATACATTTCTTAAGCCTGGTATTTTTTACATAAGTTTTTATTTTTATTTTTTTTATAAGTAAAGGCATATAACCTGTTTAATTGTAGTGCATTGACAATAGTTTTATATAATTAGTGTATTAATTAAATTAACTTGGTCCATAAATCAAAAAAGTAAGTAAATAAATCAAAAAGGAAGTGTGTTAAAACTTCTGCATACATTAACTGATCTTGATGAAACTTCAGCAGTGTGTTCGTTGTAAGAGGTCGATCACATAGATGTGAGTCAAATATATAGCGCCACCAACTGGCAGCAGAAAGTGTTTCACTTTCAAAATGCTTTGAAATCGCACTCTTACTTTTACCCGATTTGCTTCAAATGTAAACACACGCCAGATGAAGAGCTGTGAAAGCATTATTCAATATCTAAGATAATGTTGCCATAGCAACGCATCAAACTTTAACATTCCTTTTTTTTGATGATTTTGAGTCTCTTAGCGGCTTTTGGGGCCCTTAATGGGTTTGAAAACTCTTGAAACTTTGCACACAGGTCAGATCCCACAGCCATCAGAGCCGGGCTGAAGATGGTACCCGGGTGTGGCAAGGGGGCTAGACAGCGCCCCCTGGAACGGGGTCCAAAAACTTGGTCCATAAATCAAACACGCTTGCATGTAATAATATGAAACTCAGTACACATGTTGATCTCATCGTTTCATATATTCATATATTCTCCTCAAGCCGGACAACTTTCTAATTTACACTCATGAGCTAGGACCCACAGAAAGTCAGATATTTTGGTTTGAAAATGTTGAGTGTCTCTTGAGCCTACACTTCTGTATGGCAAGCCCTTTTAACATTTAAAAGCTAAGTTTGACTATTCGGAATTAACATTGTAGATATCAATAACGTCTTTCTAGTCGTAATTACATTTTGGATAGTTTGTATTATCATTTAAGATATCTGTAACGTAATTGTGACTAGTCGAAACGACAGATAGAGTATGGCAAACCGTTTTAACATTTAATCATTTTAACCTACTAGTCTCTATTTTCATGCTACTAGTACTTATTTTTTAGATACTAGTATCTATTCCATTAAGTACTAGTACTTATTCATTAGCTACTAGTGCTTATTCTTTAGATACTAGTGCCTTTTCTTTAGATACTAGTGTTTATTCTTTAGGTACTAGTACCTTTTTAAAGATACTAGTACTTATTCATTAGAAACTAGTCCTTATTTATTAGATACTAGTACTTATTCATTAGATGCTAGTCCTTATTCATTACATACCAATGCTTATTAATTAGTTACTAGTACTTATTCATTAGATACTAGTACCTATTAAATAGATACTAGTACTTATTCATTAGACACTAGTACTTATTTCAATGGTGACTAGTAACTATTCTTTTGTTACTAGTCACATTTTTTCCATTGACTTCTATGGTGATCTGTCATTCAGATATCAACTATTCAGTTCTGACTAGTATGTTAGTATGTATTTCAATTGTGGAATACATACTAGTATGTATTCCAAAGCAGGGGTTACGTTTTTGCACGTCGTGCAGAATAACCCTAAAGGCACCAAGGTGGCGGTGCCACCGGCTTCCACACACACACACACACACACACATACACATACAACATATAGCTGCGAGCAGCGATGGAGGGCCAAAGCCGGCGGTACCGCCATCCCGGTGCCTTTAGGCACCGGGGTTGCGGTGCCACCGGCTTGGGCCGCGAATCGCTGCTCGCAGCTATATTTATTTTTTTTTTTTTCTTGAGCGACTATTCGGGCACTTTTGGGGCCCTTAACATGCTCGAAAACTCTTGAAACTTTGCACACGGGTCAGAACCCGCGGCCATCAGAGCCGGGCTGAAGCTGGTACCCGGGCGTGGCAGGGCGGCTCGTCAGCGCCCCCTGGAATGGGGTCCGAACACCTGGTCCATAACTCAAACACACTTGCATGTAATAATATGAAACTCGGTACACATGTCGATAGCAGAATTTCATCTATACCTCGCGTTCTTACTTTTTACCCCAGCCCAACAGGAAGTCGGCTATTGAGGTTTTTTTGTAAAACACACGCAATGAACTTTTAAATACTCCTCCTGAGAGCTCTGATCCAAATTCGACGAAACTCGGTCAGCGTGAAGTCAAGACATTGAGGATGAAAGTTTGTGTGGGGATTTTTGATATCTCGAACGGTTTGGCCGTGGCGAGGAAACGAAACTATGGCGAGAAACGTGAAACAGGAAGTGTGTCATAACTTCAGCATACATTAACTGATCTGGATGAAACTTCAGCAGTGCGTTCGCTGTAAGAGGACGATCACATGGATGTGACTATTGTGAGTCAAAGTTATAGCGCCACCAACTGGCAGCAGGAAGTGTGTCACTTTCAAAATGCTTTGAAATCACCCTCTTATTTTTACCCGATTTGCTTCAAACTTCATCTGTATAATGTAAATACACGGCAGATGAAGACCTATGAATGGATTCTTGATATCTTTGAAACTGTTGCCGTGGCGACGCATCAAACTTTACCATTCTTTTAGGATGCATTCTTTTAGGGATTCGAACATTTGTCCATAAATCAAACACACGTGCATGGATTAATATGAAACTCGGTACACTCATAGATCACATCAGGCCAAACAACTTTCGTGCTCTAAGTTTTACGACAGTTCAAACGGAAGTCGGGAATTATGTTTTTTTTTTTTAAATAAATGTCCTAGAAAAACATCAAATTACAACCCATGCTGTTACCAATCACCACCAAACTCGGTGTGCATGAAGTCAAGACATTGAGGATGCTAAATTCCGGACGGATTTGTGATATCTCGAACGGTTTGGCCGTGGCGGATTTTTTTTACTAAAAAAGGACACATAAAGTGTGTTATAACTTGGTTAGTTTTACTGACAATTACAAAACTTGCCGTGTATATTGTTCTATTCAAGCCAAACAACTTTCTAATTAACAATAATAAGCTCAAACCCACAGAAAGTCAGATATTGTAGTTTGAATATGATCATGCTCTTTCTGAGCCTAGGCCTGTCACACAGTCTGTGTGTGTGTGTGATTTTGAGTCTTCTGACACACAGTCTCTGTGTGTGTGTGTAGGGGGAGGGGGCTTAATCATTTCACTGTGTGTCTGGCCTGCTAAAGTAAATACATTTCTTAAGCCTGGTATTTTTTAAATAAGTTTTTATTTTTATTTTTTTATAAGTAAAGGCATATAACCTGTTTAATTGTAGTGCATTGACAATAGTTTTATATAATTAGTGTATTAATTAAATTAACTTGGTCCATAAATCAAAAAAGTAAGTAAATAAATCAAAAAGGAAGTGTGTTAAAACTTCTGCATACATTAACTGATCTTGATGAAACTTCAGCAGTGTGTTCGTTGTAAGAGGTCGATCACATGGATGTGAGTCAAATATATAGCGCCACCAACTGGCAGCAGAAAGTGTTTCACTTTCAAAATGCTTTGAAATCGCACTCTTACTTTTACCCGATTTGCTTCAAACTTCATGTGTATAATGTAAACACACGCCAGATGAAGAGCTGTGAAAGCATTATTCAATATCTAAGATAATGTTGCCATAGCAACGCATCAAACTTTAACATTCCTTTTTTTTGATGATTTTGAGACTCTTAGCGGCTTTTGGGGCCCTTAACGGGTTTGAAAACTCTTGAAACTTTGCACACAGGTCAGATCCCACAGCCATCAGAGCCGGGCTGAAGATGGTACCCGGGTGTGGCAAGGGGGCTAGACAGCACCCCCTGGAACGGGGTCCAAAAACTTGGTCCATAAATCAAACACGCTTGCATGTAATAATATGAAACTCAGTACACATGTTGACTCATCGTTTCATATATTCATATATTCTCCTCAAGCCGGACAACTTTCTAATTTACACTCATGAGCTAGGACCCACAGAAAGTCAGATATTTTGGTTTGAAAATGTTGAGTGTCTCTCTGAGCCTACACTTCTGTATGGCAAGCCCTTTTAACATTTAAAAGCTAAGTTTGACTATTCGTAATTAACATTGTAGATATCAACAACGTCTTTCTAGTCGTAATTACATTTTGGATAGTTTGTATTATCATTTAAGATATCTGTAACGTAATTGTGACTAGTCGAAACGACAGATAGAGTATGGCAAGCCGTTTTAACATTTAATCATTTTAACCTACTAGTCTCTATTTTCATGCTACTAGTACTTATTTTTTAGATACTAGTATCTATTCCATTAAGTACTAGTACTTATTCATTAGCTACTAGTGCTTATTCTTTAGATACTAGTGCCTTTTCTTTAGATACTAGTGTTTATTCTTTAGGTACTAGTACCTTTTTAAAGATACTAGTACTTATTCATTAGAAACTAGTCCTTATTTATTAGATACTAGTACTTATTCATTAGATGCTAGTCCTTATTCATTACATACCAATGCTTATTAATTAGTTACTAGTACTTATTCATTAGATACTAGTACCTATTAAATAGATACTAGTACTTATTCATTAGACACTAGTACTTATTTCAATGGTGACTAGTAACTATTCTTTTGTTACTAGTCACATTTTTTCCATTGACTTCTATGGTGATCTGTCATTCAGATATCAACTATTCAGTTCTGACTAGTATGTTAGTATGTATTCCAATTGTGGAATACATACTAGTATGTATTCCAAAGCAGGGGTTACGTTTTTGCAGAATAACCCTAAAGGCACCAAGGTGGCGGTGCCACCGGCTTTATATATATATATATATATATATATATATATATCACACACACACACACACACACACACACACATATATATAAATATAGCTGCGAGCAGCGATGGAGGGCCAAAGCCGGCGTCCGCCATCCCGGTGCCTTTAGGCACCGGGGTTGCGGTGCCACCGGCTTGGGCCCGCAATCGCTGCTCGCAGCTATATTTTATTTTTATATTCACGCACCAAACCATGACGCCCGCAAGTACATGCATATTACAGAAAGCACCAAGGTGACTGGCAGGGCTTGACATTAACTTTTGAGGCACTTGTCCTTCGGACAAGTAAATTTATGTTTCACTTGTCCATGCACAAAAGTCACTTGTACGGGTAAAGATTTATAATTTTATCTAGGGCTGCACGATTTGGGGAAAATGTCATATTGCGATTATTTAGGTCAATACTGCGGTTGTGATATGCGATTGCAATATAATAAACAAATGGTTTCATGAGTCAGATTGTTTGAGTTCAAAACCAAATGATTAGTGATAATTCTGAAATTAGCAATAACAACTGAATGATTGATAACACCTGTAATGATCAATAAGCCATTGATGTCTGGATAAAAATTAACTGTAGAACAGGTAGGACATATACAGAAATTATAGAAAAAGTTATAGACTACTACTTATTGAAGCTGAATTGAAGTTCTTTAGTCAAGAGCAGTGAGTAATTTTCTCTGTTCCCTTTGTTCTTTCATTAACTTTACTGACAGAAAGATTTATTGGTAGCTGGCCCTTTAAGAGCAGCCTGTCGACAGAGACGCGGATATCACACGCGCCTCATTCTCTCATGAGTCACAACTCTTTATGTCCATCATAAGACTGCTCTTATGTTATGAAGATACTTTGACAAATTACATTTTGGCTTTTTAATGGTGTCATGTGACTGAGAGTACGCTGTGCGCTGAATGGCTGCCGCTTCTCATCGCAAACTGTTGTTTTGTTTTGTTATTGTTAATCTTTTATAAACTGTAAATCTTTGTTTGTCACGTTTTTTCTATCAACATCATATTGCTTGCCTCTGGGTGACACTGGCAAGCGGACACTGGAACGGAGAATCTGGACTTGTTTGCTTCATTTTCTCTGCTGAACGGAGAATCTGGATTTTTTCTTTTTCCCGGGTCACGAAACTTGAATATTTATTAGGGATATACTTGGGATAAATCCTGCTGTTGGCTTCGGATGTGCTTTTCTGCGACATAAAATCTTAATGGAACAGTGTTGGATGTTCGAAGCACCTGTTGCATGGATGTTACATTTTCTGAAGTCTCTGACACTCTCTGGACAATTTGGACAATCTCTGCTCAGCGTCTCACTTTATGAAATCCATGCGAGCCCTCTGTCCACTGTTTCGGCTTTACCATTCTGCACTCTTGGTGGGTAAGTTTCCCCTTATTCATTGCGTAGTGTTTTATTGTGGTTCTGCCCGCTTTGGTCTGGCTAACGTACTGGCCTCGCATCACTCTCCCTGCGAGCCCTCTGCCGCTGCATATCTGTGAGTCCCATAACATCTAATGCTGCAGGTAGGCAAGTTTTTACTTGTTTGGCGAGCTGCTTGGTTTAGTTTTGTGGATCCGCTCAATATCAGTCGGGTTTTGGCTAACGTAGAGTTGTAGTGACGTGGGTCGCCATTTGGTTTTCTGTGAGTGCTGTCTTAATTTGCAAAGAGATGTACTTTGCCATTTACAAAACTCCGGCACTGAGACTGCTGGCCCTGGGCTTTGCTGGCCTTGTTCTGCTTCTCTTTCACGGAATGGAGTTAAATTACACTTCATTGCAACTGCGAAACCTCAATAGTCAAACCCGTCTGGAATCCTCCCACGTTTGACTTATGTACTACTCTCGGAATTGCACGTCGTACACGTTATATCCATCGGTCTGCTAAACGTAGATGGCTTTACAACTACGTGCCCCTCTCTCAATACCTGTGATACTGTCACCGAGATTGAGGGCGTTACCATGGTAACGATGTGACTCTCCACCGTGCTAGGACTCTCATACCCCTAACCAAAGATGTGACCTACTCGTCGCATGCTCCCCATCGATACAACTGTGCACTTTTTAACACTCGTTCTCTGACTGGTAAGGGTACACTGCTGAATGAAGTTACATCTGAGAGAGACCTGGATTTACTCTTTCTGACTGAAACCTGGCAAACACCTGATGATTTCATTGAACTGAACCTTTTAACCCCTGCTGGATATAGTTATTTCACAAAACCTCGACTTAGTGGTAGAGGTGGTGGTCTGGCAGTGATCTTTAAGAACAACTACAAAATGACTAAATATGACATTCTTGATGTTGCAAGTTTTGAATGTCTCTCACTTCAACTTGCTGGACCCACTCCGCTTCTGATTTTACTGATTTACAGACCCCCTAGAAACAACCCAAACTTCTGTTCTGATCTGACTGAACTTCTCACTCTCGCTTCTGCCCGGCATGATAGAATAATGATGCTTGGTGATTTTAACATACATGTTGATCCTGATTGTACTGCTGCAAAAGACTTTTTGTCTGTTCTGGATTATTTTGAAATGTCTCAGCACATTCGATTTTCCAACACATTCTCACTCTCATACTCTTGATCTGCTCTGTACGGTTAGTATTGACAATGTGCATGCCCAGGGTCACAATCTGGGTATCTCTGATCACAAACTAATACTTTTTGACTTCTCACTACCCGTTGTAAAATCTATAACTAACACTATTATATCATACCGAAATCTGAAAACCATAACTGTTGAAAATTTCTCCACTGCCATTGCGGTTTCTGCTCTTCCTTCCTCACTCAATCTGCTGTGTCCTGATGAGATAGCTACCACCTATGATAAATCGCTTGGTGATGTATTGGATGAGCTTGCTCCTTTAATAACTAGAGTTGTTCCGTCTACTCACTCCTCTCCTTGGTTCACCCCTGAGCTCAGAGTTCTGAAAACTCAATGTAGGCGTCTTGAAAGACTCCACAACAAAACTTCCCTTCTTGTTCATTCCATAGCCTTTTCCGAATCGGTAGTGAAATACAAAGAAGCGCTTAACATCGCACGCTCCAACTATCTCTCTACTGTCATTAACAAAGCTAAATGCAAACCCAAAACTCTTTTTACAGAAAATAAATAAACTGGTCAAACCGTCCGTCGTAGCTCTTACTGGTTCTGCTGATCTTTGTGAAGATTTTCAGTCCTTCTTCCTACAAAAAATTGACAACATCTATCAGTCATTTTCCTCTCCTGCCGCTACCCCTTCAACTCCATATTTGATTGGTTGTCCGCTAGACACTTTTTCACTCACAAATACATCTGTGGTCGCAAATATGATTAACAAATCAAACTCAACTTCCTGTACACTTGATCCTATTCCAACATACCTGTTAAAAACTCATTCCTCCTTACTCACTCAATTTATTACCCACCTTATTAACAGGTCTCTTGCCACCTGCGACTGTTCCACTTAATCTGAAAGTAGCAGCTATTACCCCAACCCTTAAGAAGCCTGGTCTCGACAACGCCACTCACAGTAATTATAGACCAATATCAAATCTCGCTTTCGTTGGCAAGCTTCTTGAGAAGGTAGTTGTGGCCCAGCTGCAATCACACTTAGAGAGACATAATCTCTTTGAACCCCTTCAATCTGGTTTCCGTACACATCATAGTACAGAAACAGCACTCCTAAAAGTATTAAACGATCTCCTTCTGGCTTCTGATTTGGGTGCACATAGTATCCTGGTTCTCCTTGACCTCAGTGCAGCATTTGACACTGTGTGCCACTCTACACTTATCTCACGACTGTCTGAAATAGGCATCACGGGTCCGGCACTTCAGTGGTTGACTTCATATATAAGCGATAGACAACAATTTGTTAAGATAGGCAAAAATCGCTCACGGTCAGTTTGTGTTTCCCATGGTGTGCCCCAAGGCTCTGTACTTGGCCCGCTTCTATTTCTTATATACTTACTACCGTTAGGCCAGATCATCAGACAGCATGGTCTCAATTTTCATTGCTATGCTGATGATATTCAAATTTACTTCACGATTGACCCGAACTCATCTTTTCCACCCCCTTCAGTTATTTCCTGCCTTCACGACCTTAAAACATGGATGTCCTCTAACTTTTTGCAGCTTAATGCTGGTAAAACAGAAATTCTGCTGATTAACCCTAGATCACAAAACTCACCCAGACATGACATTTTTATTGACAT
>JAQIUQ010000643.1:0-247591 GCA_030378365.1 Hybognathus amarus
TGTTTTCATATAGATACACATTTAGCAGCTTTGTGATGATCACATGTAGGCTATACATAGTTCCCACATGACGTCACGAGCATACGGGCATTTGCCCAGCCGGCGCCATTGCTGCGGGGAAAACATTAGAAGAAACAATACGAGTTGAAGGAAGTGAAATGAGTTTTCAGTGCTATATAGTGAAAATGTTCATCCCCTGCTGGGTCAATGGATGATAAAATCGTGCCGGAGGTTCAGATAAACCGGGATTTTACACTAAGTTACACCCGTCAGTATAGACTCCATGGATGTGAGAAGACTAAGCTTTTGTCCGAACAACGACGGAGATTATGGCTGGCGAGGATAAAGGAAGAGAAACTCACTCAAAACACGCAAGAATTTGTTTGACAAAAGCACAATGTTGTGTTTTAATGCGAGTGTAAACATGTACAAGTTAACACATTGCAGTTTGAAAAATGTCCTGTATGAACAAAATGACGAGGTATTAAAAACACAAAACAACCTTGTTTCCACTGTTTGATCTCACATTCTAGCATTGCGATCTCAGATTATGTCCCTATACCCGCGTATAATGTAGTCCACATTACTCATATTTATCGTAAATTGCACGCGAGTTATTTATTTTATATTCATGCACCAAACCATGGCAACCGCAAGTACATGCATATCACAGAAAGCACCGGTGACTGTTTTAAGGGGAACATGAATTAAGTTGTGCAGGCTATGGCTTTTGATTAGCATCATGCCTCTTCGCTATTATAAGTTACTTTTCCATTGATTGCACTTGAGCAAACGTCACCGAACCAACCCCACGTCAATCTGATCGTACGCCTCCAGTGATTTCCAAGACTCGAAACTGCTCACAATGTGTAAAAACTCCTCACCAATACCAGATAATGCTACACATGAAAATACTGTATCTGAAGCAAAGCTGCATAATCATTGCTCAGTGCTTCCTTCGTTACTGCATACGGATCCACACCATTTATGAATGAAAATTTCTCTCTTGTCTTTTTTTAATAGTCTCTTTATAATATATATTCACTTTGTCTTTTCATGATTTGCATAATAATATAAACAAAAATAAATATTTGTTTGTAAAACAACATTCTCTCTGATAAAATTTTGTAAAAACCTATGGTAAACACAGGCGGTTTTGCCTCTGAAATAAATGGCGTCTCCAGGAAGGTCACGTGACATTAATTCGCCTGTGGGAACTATGTATAGCAGGATAGGCTAACGTTAGATATACCCTCTTTATTCTATATCTAGATTTATGAAACATTATTATTCTAATGTAGCCTATAAAGACATCGTTATATTGTTGTGTGAGATTTAAAAAAAAACCTCAGGACAGGTTAATCACTTTTGGGGGCTGGTGTCACGGAGTATAAAAATGTGAGTGGTTTGTTTTGCCAGGTATGCGTCACAGTGGGTCCTGCTCATTGTAAACTCAAGGTGGTGAGTAATGGTAATAGTGTTGGGTTTGATTGAGATGTGTACATTAGCATGTTTGTGGGTGGCAGGAGAGTTGAATACATTCTCTGGTTTTCTCTCTGGTGTGCACTGGCCCTTGCGATAGCTGCCAGGTAAGTTTCCATATTTTAAAGAGTTTTCTTGGTTAACGGGAGACTGAATTGCTTGTTGCTGAAATTGTATGTTTTCAGTTTGTTTCCTAAGGGGCTGCATATTCTCATGAGGTGAGTGAAGAAGATGTGTAGTTAAGTGCTGCAAATCTCCTGGGGTATGTATGATTTTAAGTTAATTTAGTTTGTTTTCTAATTCTAAAGCCCTATAGAGTGCCGAAGTTACGACGTCACTCTGTAGGCCAAAACGCGGAAGTGAGCTAGCATTTTAGCATTACGGTTCCCTCGCTCTATAAAGCCTATGGGGTTTTTGAATGGGTTTTTGCTAAATCGCCTGAAATAAGGTCTGTGGTGAACAGAGCCTCTAAATATTTTCACGTTTTGATATATGACATAGAAAACTCATTTATAACCTGCTGTGGTTCTAATTTATAAATCTTCCCTCTTTGTTCAAGGGAAGGTCTTCAGAGCGACTGAAGAGAGCAAAATCATGTTCAGCCGTTACCTTTGACCTTCATCCAAACAGACAAACTTATTTACAATCCAGGACAAACAGGTGAGCTGTGAATGACCCTTGGTTGAAGCTATCATCTTCAAATGCATTATGCAATATATGTGAGTTTGTTGGTGTCTTTGCAGTTAATTTCAGAGTTGTCTCCATGGATCCCAAATTTGAGTCCTGTGGCAAGTGAATGATGCTTTATTTTCTTGTCTTGTGGTTGTTCAGTACTTTATTTTGTTCTGATGTTTCCCAGTTTGTCCGTTCCAGTTGTCTGTCAGCGTCAATATGGCTCCAGCAGTGCAGATTCTGGTCTACAGCGTTCTTCCCGGTAAGAATTTAGTTGCTGCTAATGTGCCGTTTGACACTGATATGTGTTTCCAGAACCATGTACTGTATGATGTGGCTATTTTTCAATTTGGGAATGCTGGTGTGTGTGTGTGTGTGTCCTACAGCGTGTTGGTCCTTGTTCCAGGCATCTCTGCAGTTTTCTCCAGCTGTTCCTGCGGAGGGAAATGTTCTGATGGTTCCTGCTCAAGCAGGATCTCTGTGTAGCCTCAGTGCTTTAGATTCATTCTTTAAAAACCAACACATTATGACTTTAGTCTTCTTTTTAGGTCTTCTTTTTTAGGTCTTCTTTTAATGTGACGGACGGAAATGAGGTATTTTGTTTCGGAGGACTGGAGGCCGGAGGACTGGAGGCCGAGGACTGGAGGCCGGAGGACTGGAGGCCGGAGGACTGGAGGCCGGAGGACTGGAGGCCGGAGGACTGGAGGCCGGAGGACTGGAGGCCGGAGGTAAAAATTTTTTTTTTTTTTAAAAATTAAATAAAAACATTCCATCCATCCATCCATCCATCCATCCATCCATCCATCCATCCATCCATCCATCCATCCATCCATCCATCCATCCATCCATCCATCCATCCATCCATCCATCCATCCATCCATCCATCCATCCATCCATCCATCCATCCATCCATCCATCCATCCATCCATCCATCCATCCATCCATCCATCCATCCATCCATCCATCCATCCATCCATCCATCCATCCATCCATCCATCCATCCATCCATCCATCCATCCATCCATCCATCCATCCATCCATCCATCCATCCATCCATCCATCCATCCATCCATCCATCCATCCATCCATCCATCCATCCATCCATCCATCCATCCATCCATCCATCCATCCATCCATCCATCCATCCATCCATCCATCCATCCATCCATCCATCCATCCATCCATCCATCCATCCATCCATCCATCCATCCATCCATCCATCCATCCATCCATCCATCCATCCATCCATCCATCCATCCAGTCCATCCATCCATCCATCCATCCATCCATCCATCCATCCATCCATCCATCCATCCATCCATCCATCCATCCATCCATCCATCCATCATTGGTCAGGTACAAGGTCATCATCACCAAGTCATGAGTTCCCAGACCTGAAGTCATCACAAGTAAGTTCATAAGCATCCAGCATCATCATATCATTCCATTCCAGCATTTGGTGGTCTCATCATCATCCACTGCACTGGCTACAGTAAGGCTGTCATCCATCATTGATCATCATCATCCATCAGGTAACCTGACTCATCAGGTCGTCAGAAGTGAGGTCATACATCATCATATGTCATCAACCTGCAGGTCAGAAATCCACAAGGTTGCAGTAAGCGCTCCTGAAGTGGTCATCATCCATAGTCGTCCATTGCATCCATCCATAGGTCCATTCCATCCATCCATCATCCAGTCTTCCCTTTAGGTGTGGCCTGGGCGGGCGCCATGGTCCCCATGGCGCCCGCTTGCTGCTTCAGTGTGGCCTCAGGCGGGCGCGTGGTCCCCATGGCGCCCGCCCCTCCTACTTTCAGTGTGGCCTCGGGCGGGGCGCCATGGTCCCCATAGCGCCCGCCCCCTTGTCCTTTCAGTGTGGCCTGGGCGCGGGGGCAGTGGTCTCCATGGCGCCCGGCCTGCTGCCTTTTGGGGTGTGGCCTGACGGGCGCCATGGTCCCAGGTGGCGCCCGCCCTGCTCCCCTTTTCAGTGTGGCCTCGGCCGGGCGCAGTGGTCCCCAGTCGGCGCCCGCCCATTTTGCTGCCCTTTCAGTGTGGCCTCGGGCGGGCGCCATGGTCCCCATGGCGCCCGCCCTTGCTCCCCTTTCAGTGTGGCCTGGGCGGGCGCCATGGTCCCCGAATGAAAATGGAGATATACATCTTGTTCGGCTTGAGCCAGGGATCGCAGTGATGCGAAAATCGTGATTCTAGCTCAAACGGTCTCAGGAGTTATGCGCAATTTACTTTTGCAATTTTACCGTCCCCCCGGGGGCCATGTGAGAAATGGGAGGAGTGGGATCTGGATTCAAAGTTTCCTCCCATGTGGGAGGAGGAGGTGAAAAATGGGTCTGGATTGCGAACTCCTCCCTGTGGATTTCATGTTCTGCACACCACTTTACCATGGAAGCTTGTTTCTTTTTTCTTGAAAATGGAAAAAAAATGTAAGCCCTCCAGTCTGCTTCTGTTTTTGTGCAAAAAAAACAAAAGGGGTAACACTGTCTTTTTTTGTGCAAAAAAAAAAAGTTTCTCCACTTTCTTGAAACTCTGGATTCTGATAGAGGGCCATAGGACTTAGACCTGAGTGCAAAAATGGAGGCTCTAAGACCCTTCCAGAGCTGAGATATTGAGATCACACGTAGCATTTATGCCATTTTAAATATCTAAATATCTAGCTCTGGAAGGGTCTGAGGCCTCCATTTTTGCACTCAGATCTAAGTCACATGGCCCTCTATTCAGATCGGAGATGAAGGAGACTTTGAGAAACTTTTTTCTTGACACAAAAAAACATAAGGGGGTAACACTTGATCTTTTTTTCGCTGTGCAAAAAAAAAAAAAAGTTTCTCCAAATTTCTTGAAACTCTGGATTCTGATAGAGGGCCATAGGACTTAGACCTGAGTGCAAAAATGGAGGTTTTAGACCCTTCCAGAGCTGAGATATTGAGATCCCACGTAGCATTTATGCCATTATGAATATCTCAATATCTCAGGCTCCGGAAGGGTCTCAGACGACCTCATTTTGCACTCAGAGTAAGTCACATGGCCCTCTAGTTCTTTAAAAAAAAAAAACTGAACATGAACTAGTTCATTATCATCTGTGTGAACTGAACTTCGAGCTAGTTCTTTTTAAGGATGAACTGGCACAACACTGCTTACAATTGCTATATATGTCAGAGGTCGCACACCTCTGGAGCAACTATGGGTTAAGTGTCTTGATCAGGGACACATTGGTGTCTCACAGTGGATTCGAACCCGGGTCTCTCATACCAAAGGCATGTGTCTTATCCACTGTGCCAGTATTTTATATGCTTTTTAAGCACTTAAAACTGCAGTTTTTTTCTTTTAAACATCAACATCTCATACATGCCCTACTCATGGGATAGAAGTGTCCATCATATGCGCACTTGATAGTCTCTGCAGAATTAGTAGGTCATCCGGGTACTTTTTGCCTACTCTTTATGAGTACTGTGAATTCAGAGATACTTCTTCTGTCACTCTTTTTCACCTTCTATATAGCAGAGAAGCAGATGCAGACAAATTGCTTTTAGATGAAGCCATGGAGTTTTTTTTTTTTTTCTTGCCAGTCACCAGTTCATTTTGGGCTTTGAGGGTTGATGTTATGTAAAGCTGCTTGAAACAATGTGCATACAAATTACAATGTATTGTTACATCATGCTCAAAACTGGATGGTAAGCCCGAACTCGTAAAAAAAAGTTTTATTCAGTAAAAAAAAAAGTCAAAAGGTACATGTATTGCCACACATTTTAGCTGGACAAGAAAGTTCACTACTAAATATACTGTCAAACTTAGAACCAGAAACCTAAATTGATCAGTCCCACAAAAGCATAACAAATCCTACAGCATGTATCATCCTCAGTGATCTTTCATCTGGTCGTCCTCCCCCAGTCTGCGTGTCTCTCCCTTCAGGAAGTTGATGTTTTCTCTGGAGGCTTTCAGCTCGCTCCTTCAGCTCTCCGATCTCCAGGCTAGTCTTCTTCTTTGCCGCTTTTTCTACGTGTTCGTCTTTCCAGCTCTGCAACTGCAACATGAAACACTGAATGTTTAGTTCACATGATTAGAACTGCGGACTCATTTTAATGTACAGTATGTTCAGGGTTTAATTATAGCCCATCCACTGAGCTGTTCAATAGGAGCTGCAAAGGTAAGTGAAGTCACACTCACACTCGGTTCTAGTGTTTGTAAGCACCCAACGTCAGCTGTCTGGTGGTGTTCAGAAGTTGCTGCATCATGGCTGTGAGGGTCTTGAAATATCTGCAAAAACACTGGTTTTAGGCTTTATGATTGTATTATTACTATAATGTCATGTTGTTGTGCTGTTCTGATCAAATTCACACCATCTGATTGTAGAACTCGGACACCGGCTGTCTTCTTTGGCAGTCGCGCTGGAGTCTGACTGGAACAGCTTCAGCAGATGATACAGGTGACCTGGAAGAAAAAACACCACAACATCAAACGTTTGCTTTTTCTGTTCATTTAATCCGAAGGTACAGTAATGCAGGGAGTCCAGTAGAAATGTTTAAATAAAAACTGTGTACATTTTGGTAACACTTAATTTTACATGTAGTTTCTATAGTCAATCAGTGCATAGATACATGCAACTAACTCCTTACTTAAATTATATCTGTTCACAGTACATGTCATTAGTCATCTACTACCTCAATATTTCATATTTCTGTTACTCCAGAATCTGATACATTAGTCTCATACAGATTATTATGCAAATTGTAAGTGCTGTGTAAAATGCATCTACAAGTGCTCCTTCAAAAATATAAGTGTTAGAGCCATGTGTTTTAATTCTAGGCCTACTTGGCTTTTAGTGTTTGCGTTTGTATTATGTATAAAGTAAAAATAAGGTAGCCTAAGGTCCGTGTAACTCTTCACAATTCAATTTTCAGACCATAAAACGCAAATGAAAAATGGAAACCAGACATTCATTTTCTTGTTTTTCAGTTACATTATCATGTACTTTTTTCTCCTGTTTTTCAATTTTACTTGCGCTAAATTAATAAATGAAATAAATGAAATCTAAATGATTTTTTAATTTTCGTCTTGTAATTTGCGCCGTGAGCCAGCTGCATCAATGAATTTTTTGAGTTAAATACAAGACTGCCTTATGGTAGCACTGCATGCTGCACGTTTGAGAGAGAAGTTTAAAAGGTGGAACTTGTTTATTTTTAATGATGAATACCATCCGGAAATGACAGTGTCAATAAAGTAAAATCAAAGTCATGTGAAATACTATTTCCTACATTGAATAAACTAAATACAAAAATTAAAAAAAAAACATGAAAAGACAAACAAAGCAGTGACAAACTAAAGTTAAACAAAAATGTGAAAATGTTTCCATCTAGATACACATTTAGCAGCTTTGTGATGATCACATGTAGGCTATACATGAGTTCCCACATGACGTCACGACATACGGGCATTTGCCCAGCCGGCGCCATTGCTGCGGGGAAAACATTAGAAGAAACAATACGAGTTGAAGGAAGTGAAATGAGTTTCGTGCTATATAGTGAAAATGTTCATCCCCTGCTGGGTCAATGGATGATAAAAATCATACCGGAGGTTCAGGATAAACCGGGATTTTACACTAAGTTACACCCGTCAGTATAGACTCCATGGATGTGAGAAGACTAAGCTTTTGTCCGAACAACGACGGAGATTATGGCTGGCGAGGATAAAGGAAAGAAACTCACTCAAAACACGCAAGAATTTGTTTGACAAAAGCACAATGTTGTGTTTTAATGCGAGTGTAAACATGTACAAGTTAACACATTGCAGTTTGAAAAATGTCCTGTATGAACAAAATGACGAGGTATTAAAAACACAAAACAACCTTGTTTCCACTGTTTGATCTCACATTCTAGCATTGCGATCTCAGATTATGTCCCTATACCCGCGTATAATGTAGTTCCGCATTACATTAATTAAATTGCACGCGAGTTATTTATTTTTATATTCATGCACCAAACCATGACGCCCGCAAGTACATGCATATCACAGAAAGCACCGGTGACTGTTTTAAGGGGAACATGAATTAAGTTGTGCAGGCTATGGCTTTTGATTAGCATCATGCCTCTTCGCTATTATAAGTTACTTTTCCATTGATTGCACTTGAGCAAACGTCACCGAACCAACCCCACGTCAATCTGATCGTACGCCTCCAGTGATTTCCAGACTCGGAATTGCTCACAATGTGTAAAAACTCCTCACCAATACCAGATAATGCTACACATGAAAATACTGTATCTGAAGCAAAGCTGCATAATCATTGCTCAGTGCTTCCTTCGTTACTGCATACGGATCCACACCATTTATGAATGAAAATTTCTCTCTTGTCTTTTTTTAATAGTCTCTTTATAATATATATTCACTTTGTCTTTTCATGATTTGCATAATAATATAAACAAAAATAAATATTTGTTTGTAAAACGACATTCTCTCTGATAAAACTTTGTAAAAACCTATGGTAAACACAGCGGTTTTGCCCTCAAAATAATATGGCGTCTCCGGGGAGGTCACGTGACATTAATTCGCCTGTGGGAACTATGTATAGCAGGATAGGCTAACGTTAGATTACCCTCTTTATTCTATATCTAGATTTATGAAACATTATTATTCTAATGTAGCCTATAAAGACATCGTTATATTGTTGTGTGAGATTTAAAAAAAAACCTCAGGACAGGTTAATCACTTTTGGGGGCTGGTGTCACGGAGTATAAAAATGTGAGTGGTTTGTTTTGCCAGGTATGCGTCACAGTGGGTCCTGCTCATTGTAAACTCAAGGTGGTGAGTAATGGTAATAGTGTTGGGTTTGATTGAGATGTGTACATTAGCATGTTTGTGGGTGGCAGGAGAGTTGAATACATTCTCTGGTTTTCTCTCTGGTGTGCACTGGCCCTTGCGATAGCTGCCAGGTAAGTTTCCATATTTTAAAGAGTTTTCTTGGTTAACGGGAGACTGAATTGCTTGTTGCTGAAATTGTATGTTTTCAGTTTGTTTCCTAAGGGGCTGCATATTCTCATGAGGTGAGTGAAGAAGATGTGTAGTTAAGTGCTGCAAATCTCCTGGGGTATGTATGATTTTAAGTTAATTTAGTTTGTTTTCTAATTCTAAAGCCCTATAGAGTGCCGAAGTTACGACGTCACTCTGTAGGCCAAAACGCGGAAGTGAGCTAGCATTTTAGCATTACGGTTCCCTCGCTCTATAAAGCCTATGGGGTTTTTGAATGGGTTTTTGCTAAATCGCCTGAAATAAGGTCTGTGGTGAACAGAGCCTCTAAATATTTTCACGTTTTGATATATGACATAGAAAACTCATTTATAACCTGCTGTGGTTCTAATTTATAAATCTTCCTCTTTGTTCAAGGGAAGGTCTTCAGAGCGACTGAAGAGAGCAAAATAATGTTCAGCCGTTACCTTTGACCTTCATCCAAACAGACAAACTTATTTACAATCCAGGACAAACAGGTGAGCTGTGAATGACCCTTGGTTGAAGCTATCATCTTCAAATGCATTATGCAATATATGTGAGTTTGTTGGTGTCTTTGCAGTTAATTTCAGAGTTGTCTCCATGGATCCCAAATTTGAGTCCTGTGGCAAGTGAATGATGCTTTATTTTCTTGTCTTGTGGTTGTTCAGTACTTTATTTTGTTCTGATGTTTCCCAGTTTGTCCGTTCCAGTTGTCTGTCAGCGTCAATATGGCTCCAGCAGTGCAGATTCTGAGTCTCCAGCGTTCTTCCCGGTAAGAATTTAGTTGCTGCTAATGTGCCGTTTGACACTGATATGTGTTTCCAGAACCATGTACTGTATGATGTGGCTATTTTTCAATTTGGGAATGCTGGTGTGTGTGTGTGTGTGTGTGTCCTACAGCGTGTTGGTCCTTGTTCCAGGCATCTCTGCAGTTTTCTCCAGCTGTTCCTGCGGAGGGAAATGTTCTGATGGTTCCTGCTCAAGCAGGATCTCTGTGTAGCCTCAGTGCTTTCAGATTCATTCTTAAAAACCAACACATTATGACTTTAGTCTTCTTTTAGGTCTTCTTTTTAGGTCTTCTTTTAATGTGACGGACGGAAATTGGGTGTTTTGTTTCGGAGGACTGGAGGACTGGAGGACTGGAGGACTGGAGGCCGGAGGACTGGAGGCCGGAGGACTGGAGGCCGGAGGACTGGAGGCCGGAGGACTGGAGGCCGGAGGACTGGAGGCCGGAGGACTGGAGGCCGGAGGTAAAATTTTTTTTTTTTTTAAATTAAATAGAAACATTCCATCCATCCATCCATCCATCCATCCATCCATCCATCCATCCATCCATCCATCCATCCATCCATCCATCCATCCATCCATCCATCCATCCATCCATCCATCCATCCATCCATCCATCCATCCATCCATCCATCCATCCATCCATCCATCCATCCATCCATCCATCCATCCATCCATCCATCCATCCATCCATCCATCCATCCATCCATCCATCCATCCATCCATCCATCCATCCATCCATCCATCCATCCATTCCATCCATCCATCCATCCATCCATCCATCCATCCATCCATCCATCCATCCATCCATCCATCCATCCATCCATCCATCCATCCATCCATCCATCCATCCATCCATCCATCCATCCATCCATCCATCCATCCATCCATCCATCCATCCATCCATCCATCCATCCATCCATCCATCCCATCCATCCATCCATCCATCCATCCATCCATCCATCCATCCATCCATCCATCCATCCATCCATCCATCCATCCATCCATCCATCCATCCATCCATCCATCCATCCATCCATCCATCCATCCATCCATCCATCCATCCATCCATCCATCCATCCATCCATCCATCCATCCATCCATCCATCCATCCATCCATCCATCCATCCATCCATCCATCCATCCATCCATCCATCCATCCATCCATCCATCCATCCATCCATCCATCCATCCATCCATCCATCCATCCATCCATCCATCCATCCATCCATCCATCCATCCATCCATCCATCCATCCATCCATCCATCCATCCATCCATCCATCCATCCATCCATCCATCCATCCATCCATCCATCCATCCATCCATCCAGTTTAAGGACCCATGGCGCCCGCCCTTGCTTCCCCTTTCAGTGTGGCCTGGGGCGGGCGCCATGGTGCCCATGGCGCCCGCCCCTTGCTCCCCTTTTCAGTGTGGCCTCGGGCAGGGCGCCAGTGGTCGCAATGAAATCGGAGATATACATCTTGTTCGGGCTAAGCCAGGGATCGCATAATTAAAAAATCGTGATTTCTAGCTCAAACGGTCTAGGAGTTATGCGCAATTTACTTCGATTATTTTTACCCGTCCCCCCAGGGGCCATGTGGAGAGATGGGAGGAGTTGGATCTGGATCCGACTCCTCCCATGTGGAGGAGTGGGAGGAGTGGGATCTGGATCTGACTCCTCCCATGTGGAGGAGTGGGAGGAGTGGGATCTGGATCAGAACTCCTCCCTGTGGGATTTCATGTTCTGCACACCACTTACCATGGAAGCTTGTTTCTTTTTTCTTGAAAATGGAAAAAAAATGTAAGCCCTCCAGTCTGCTTCTGTTTTTGTGCAAAAAAAACAAAAGGGGTAACACTGTCTTTTTTTTGTGCAAAAAAAAAAAGTTTCTCCACTTTCTTGAAACTCTGGATTCTGATAGAGGGCCATAGGACTTAGACCTGAGTGCAAAAATGGAGGCTCTTAGACCCTTCCAGAGCTGAGATATTGAGATCACACGTAGCATTTATGCCATTTTAAATATCTCAATATCTAGCTCTGGAAGGTCTGAGCCTCATTGACTCAGTGTCGTCACATGGCCCCTATCAGAATCCAGAGTATCAAGAAGATTACAGAAACTTTTTTTTTGGACAAAGAAAACATAAGGGTACCACTGTCATTTTTTTTTTGTGCAAAAAAAAAAGTTTCTGCAATTTTCTTGAAACTCTGGATTCTGATAGAGGGCCATAGGACTTAGACCTGAGTGCAAAAATGGGAGGTTGTAGACCCTTCCAGAGCTGAGATATTGAGATCCCACGTAGCATTTATGCCATTATAAATATCTCAATATCTCAGCTCCGGAAGGGTCTGGGCGAGCCTCATTTTTGCACTCGGGTGTAAGTCACATGGCCCTCTAGTTCCTTTAAAAAAAAAAAAACTGAACATGAACTAGTTCATTATCATCTGTGTGAACTGAACTTCAGAGCTAGTTCTTTTAAGGATGAACTGGCACAACACTGCTTACGATTGCTCTATATGTCAGAGGTCGACACCTCTGGAGCAACTAGTCTCACAGTGGTTTCGAAACCGGGTCTCTCATACCAAAGGCATGTGTCTTATCCACTGTGCCAGGATTTTATATGCTTTTTAAGCACTTAAAACTGCAGTTTTTTTCTTTAAACATCAACATCTCTATACATTCCCTACTCATGGGATAGAAGAGTCCATCATATGCGCACTTGATAGTCTCTGCAGAATTAGTAGGTCATCCGGGTACTTTTTGCCTACTCTTTTATGAGTACTGTGAATTCAGAGATACTTCTTCTGTCACTCTTTTCACCTTCTATATAGCAGAGAAGCAGATGCAGACAAATTGCTTTTAGATGAAGCCATGGAGTTTTTTTTTTTTTTTTTTCTTGCCAGTCACCAGTTCATTTTGGGCTTTGAGGGTTGATGTTATGTAAAGCTGCTTGAAACAATGTGCATACAAATTACAATGTATTGTTACATCATGCTCAAAACTGGATGGTAAGCCCGACTCGTAAAAAAAAGTTTTATTCATAAAAAAAAGTCAAAAGGTCATGTATTGCCACACATTTAGCTGGACAAGAAAGTTCACTACTAAATATACTGTCAAACTTAGAACCAGAAACCTAAATTGATCAGTCCCACAAAAGCATAACAAATCCCACAGCATGTATCATCCTCAGTGATCTTTCATCTGGTCGTCCTCCTCCAGTCTGCGTGTCTCTCCCTTCAGGAAGTTGATGTTTTCTCTGGAGGCTTTCAGTCGCTCCTTCAGCTCTACGATCTCCAGGCTAGTCTTCTTCTTTGCCGCTTTTTCTTCGTGTTCGTATTTCCAGCTCTGCAACTGCAACATGAAACACTGAATGTTTAGTTCACATGATTAGAACTGCGGACTCATTTTAATGTACAGTATGTTCAGGGTTTAATTATAGCCCATCCACTGAGCTGTTCAATAGGAGCTGCAAAGGTAAGTGAAGACACTCACACTCGGTCTCGTGTTTGTAAGCACCCAACGTCAGCTGTCTGGTGGTGTTCAGAAGTTGCTGCATCATGGCTGTCGGGTCTTGAAATATCTGCAAAAACACAGGTTTTAGGCTTTATGATTGTATTATTACTATAATGTCATGTTGTTGTGCTGTTCTGATCAAATTCACACCATCTCGTCGTAGAACTTGGGACACGACTGTCTTCTTTGGCATGGCGCTGGAGTCTGACTGGAACAGCTTCAGCAGATGATACAGGGTGACCTGAAGAAAAAACACCACAACATCAAACCTTTGCTTTTTCTATTCATTTAATACGAAGGTACAGTAATGCAGGGAGTCCAGTAGAAATGTTTAAATAAAAACTGTACATTTTGGTAACACTTAATTTTACATGTAGTTTCTATAGTCAATCATGCATAGATACATGCAACTAACTCCTTACTTAAATTATATTGTAAGTACATGTAGTTAATTACTATTACTTCAATATTTCATATTTCTGTATTCCAAATTTGATATTTGATACATTAGTATCATACGATTATTTATGCAAATTGTAAGTGCTGTGTAAAATGCATCTACAAGTGCTCCTTCAAAAATATAAGTGTAGAGCCATGTGTTTTAATTATAGGCCTACTTGGCTTTTAGTGTTTGCGTTTGTATTATGTATAAAGTAAAAATAAGGTAGCCTAAGGTCCGTGTAACTCTTCACAATTCAATTTTCAGACCATAAAATGCAAATGAAAAATGGAAACCAGACATTCATTTTTCTTGTTTTTCCAGTTACATTATCAATGTATAGTTACTTTTTTCTCCTGTTTTTCAATTTTACTTGCGCTAAATTGTGACTTCAGAAACAAACATTTGGATAAATGAAATCTAAATGATTTTTTAATTTTCGTCTTGTAATTTGCCAGGTACCATTAGCACGGGGGCGTGGCCGTTTAATATTATTTCATTGATGCAACTGCTTTATTTACACTGCATGCACGTTGAGGAGAAGTTTAAAAGGTGGAACTTGTTTATTTTTAATGATGAATACCATCCGGAAATGACAGTGTCAATAAAGTAAAATCAAAGTCATGTGAAATACTATTTCCTACATTGAATAAACTAAATACAAAAATAAATAAAAAAAACATGAAAAGACAAACAAAGCAGTGACAAACTAAAGTTAAACAAAAATGTGAAAATGTTTACATATAGATACACATTTAGCAGCTTTGTGATGATCACATGTAGGCTATACATAGTACCCACATGACGTCACGACATACGGGCATTTGCCGACCGGCGACATTGCTGCGTGCAAAACAGATTAGAAGAAACAATACGAGTTGAACGAAGTGAAATGAGTTTCGTGCTATATAGTGAAAATGTTCATCCCCTGCTGGGTCAATGGATGATAAAATCGTACCGGAGGTTCAGATAAAATGGGAGTTTACACTCTACCGTCATTACTCCATGGATGTGAGAAGACTAAGCTTTTGTCCGAACAACGACGGAGGTTCTCTTACGAGAGGTTCTCTCGTATTGCGGTAAGCTAGCTTATGCTACAGGGAAAGATTCTTCTTTGCCGAACAATTGAAGCCAAAAATTTTTATAATTTGTAATCATTGTCAACGCACTTCTCAGGTGCAGGACCTAGAGCGGGCTAACTGGCAGGCTCATTGGTTCGTTCCTGGGAAGTGCTAGAACCGATCGAGAGAGCGGCGCTGAACCCGCGCCCAATGAGCGGACGACGCTCGCTCTCTTACGTCAAAGCCCGCCGAAAGGGGCGTGGCTTGAGTGTATATAAGGCTCTCCGTGGGTTGGAACAACGATTCATTTTGATTCAGCGATGTAATCGCCTGCCGTTGCAAGACTGAAGCCGTCGTCGTGACAAGGCACCTTCTAGCAAGCAAGAAGCCTGAAGAAGCCCGGCCCCTGCCACCTTCAGCCGCCTCAGCGAGCTAGCACCGTCCGACGACTTCCACTTGCTCCATCACAGAAAGAGCGTGAGCGTCTTTTTAAGGATGTCTCGCAATTCCTGCAGCTCATGCCGCGCACCGCTCGAAGACGGAGACCGCCACCTCATCTGCCCTCTCTGTCTCGGGCTTGAACATGCGGAACTCGCCCTCGCCGACGGAGGATGCTTCTCTGCGAGGCGCTGACAATGTCTTCCCTGCGGGCGAGACTCCTCACGGTAGAATCCGCCCAAGCCGCGCGCGCCTCTGACTTCTCCGCGGAAGAAGAAGCGCCGCTCTCAGAGGCTGCCCCGGAACCTGCGATGGCTATGTGTGGGCCGCAGCCGCCACCCCCGACCACTTCTCTCTCCACCCGAGCTGGACCCCCCATTGCCGCCGAGTGGCCGCTCTGCAGCGTCCCTCCAACTCTGAGGAAGAGAAGAGAGTCGCCTTCGTCTGCACGCTTCTAACAGCGACGAATGGTCTTCACTGGGCTCTTTGGCGTCATGCTCCGCGGGTACCCGCTCCGGCATCGAAGAGGACCTAATGCGCCTCCTGACTCTTGCCGCCGAGCGTCTGGGCCTCGACTGGTCACCACCACCCGAGTTACCACCGAACCGGATGGATGGAAAGTACCTGCACCGGCGCCCGCCCCCGCTGGCACCCGGTCCGCTCCTTTCCTGCCTGAGCTCCACGCCGAGCTCACTGAATCGTGGAAAGCTCCTCTCTCGGCTCGGACCCGCTCTGATGTCTCCGCCTCGCTGCGCTTGGTGGACGGAGCCACCGAGAAGGGCTATACAGCGATGCCGCCCGTCGAAGATCTGGTCGCCGCTCACTTGTGCTTGCCCTCCGCTGGATCGCGATCCTCCCCTAAGCTTCCTTCTAAAGCTTGCAGAGCGTCCTCTACCTTCCACACCCGCGCCTATGCAGCCGCTGGCCAGGCCGCTGCAGCGCTGCACTCCATGTCGGTTCTCCAGGTGCTGCAATCCGACCTGCTGAGTGACATAGCGCAGAACGAGAGAGAATCAACGGCCGTGCGCTCAACGACTTAAGATGCGCTACGGACCTCTCCCTTCGCGCCACCAAAGCTGCCGCTCAAGCGCTGGGAAGATGCATGGCCATCCTCTGTGTCGCCGAGAGACACTTGTGGCTCACGCTCACGGACATGAGCGAAGCTGAGCGCTGTCTTCCTCAACGCGCCCGTCTCACCCTCTGGCCTCTTCGGATCTGCCGTCACGGGCATCGTGAACGCTTCTCTGAGGTCCAGAAAGCCACCCAGGCCATGAATTTGTTCCTGCCTCGCCGGGTAACACTTCTGCAGGCCGCTGGCTGAGCCCCCTGCCAGAACGCCTCAACAACGCCGCCCGCAGCAAGGCTCAGGCCCATCCCCAGCACAGGCAGAGCGGCCGCCCTCGCTCTCGCTCCGACAGCCGACGCAGACAGGCTCCCCAAGCGCCCCGCCCCAAGGTCACGCTGAAGCCTGATCAGCAGAAGTCCGCCTAGCACTTCTGGGGAAAAGACGGCTACTTTCCGCCGCGGCCGGACCGCCGTCGAAGTTTCACCCTCTGTTAGTCCCCGAACCTTCGCCGACTGCAGCAGCGCAATCTCACCAAGAACAAGCCGGTGACTCGACCCGCTTGCGAGCGACAAACAGCCGTTTTCCACGGCTACCCAGAGAGTTCACATAAAGAGCATAAAAGCCTCAAGTGTAAAAAATGTGACCACAAGCACGTGTTCACTCACACTTTCTCCCGTGCCCTCCACAGAGCTCATTCCCACTCAGCGGCCTCCGTCCGCTCGAGTAGCAGAAGGCATGAAGCACGCCCTCAAGCAGCGCGTGTCCCCCCTCTGCTCGCTCTGTATCACGGCCCATAAGCCTCCTCTCTGAGTGCAAATCCCGTTGCCACACACAGTTTACACGAGCCCACACACAGTGTCCAGCCCGTTACATGCAGCAACCGGGACAGCACGGCCATTCAGCCTCTAGCAATATGCTTCAAAGCGTGGGAAGCCATTCCCGGCATATCCCCGTGGGTACTAAGCATTATAAAAGACGGCTACCAGTTACAGTTTCGCCGCCGCCCGCGCGTTCCCGCGCCCGGCCCCTTTCTGTGGTCAGCCCAGCTGCCGCGATCACGCTCCGCACAGAAATATCGAAACTGTTAACAAAGGGCGCGATAGAGAGAGTCCCTCCACCTATAACCGAGCCGGGGTTTTACGGCCGTTATTTCTGGTCCCCAAGAAAGACGGCGGTCTCAGGCCGATTCTAGACCTCAGATTTCTGAACAAAGCTCTCATGACGAGATCATTCAGAATGCTGACGGTCAGGAAACTCCTCGCACACGTGCGCCAGGGGATTGGTTCATCTCCCTAGATCTGAAAGACGCTTATTTTCAGATTCAAATACACCCTCTTCACAGGCAGTTTTTACGCTTCGCCTTCGAGGGCCAGGTTTATCAATACGCCGTTCTCCCGTTCGGCCTTTCCCTAGCGCCACGCACGTTCACGAAATGTATGGACGCGGCGCTCGCCCCTTCGAACCCAGGGGATGCGCATATTGAATTATTTGGACGATTGGCTGATACTAGCACGTTCCAAAACAGAGCTTCTGTCGCACCGTACAGCTCTTCTCGCTCATCTGGAAACGCTGGGCCTCTCTGTCAACTGGACAAAGAGCGTTCTCCAGCCCAGTCAAACTATCTCTTTTCTGGGGATAGACCTGGACTCTACCACTATGAAAGCACGCTTATCCGCTCAGCGCACACGCCGCTTGCAGCGTTTCAGCCGCTTCGTTCCAGATGAATACCCACGTTCCGGTGAAAACCTTTCAGAGAATGCTGGGTCACATGGCCTCGGCTGCAGCCGTACTACAGCTAGGTCTTTTACATATGCGCCCCCTTCAATTCTGGCTAAAGACCCGTGTACCCCGCCGCGAGTGGACCACGGGCCGCCAGCTAATCAAAGTCACTCAGGCATGCATTTCTGCACTGCAGCCTTGGACGGTGACCGATTGGTTTCAACGGGGCGTCACGATGGGGACCTTCTCTCACCGGAAGGTAATCTTGACAGACGCATCCAACACAGGCTGGGGTGCAGTCTGCGAGGGCTCACCTGGCCTCTGGTCAGATCGGGAGACCCCATTTCACATAAACTGTCTCGAGATGCTCGCGGTCGAGTATGCACTGTTGCAGTTCCTCCCGCGCATCCAGGGTCACCACGTCCTGATTCGTTCAGACAACATGACAGTGGTATCCTACATCAACCGTCAGGGCGGGGTCAGATCCAGGAATCTTTTCCTGCTGACACACCGCATTCTAGTTTGGTCCCAGAGTCATCTGCTCTCGCTCAGAGTGACGCATGTCCCGGGACACCTAAACGACGGTCCAGACATTCTATCCAGGAACCTTCTCTCCCCACGAGAATGGTCCCTGAACCCACTTACAGTCCAGTCACTGTGGCGCCTCTTTGGCAGAGCGGAGATAGATCGCTTCGCGACAGAAGAGAACTCGCACTGTCCGATATTCTCTCGAAGAACGAGGACGCGCTGAGCGCTAGAATGGATGGCCATACCGCCCGATCTATGCCTTCCCTCCCATCTCACTGCTACCGCAGGTCATTCAGAGAATCAGGGACTCACGCCACCCGGTGCTCCTCATAGCCCCGCGTTGGGAGAATCAGATTTGGTACCCGGAGCTCACACAGCTGTCTCAGACAGCCCCGTGGCCCATCCCGGTCAGAGCAGATCTCCTCTCTCAAGCCCGCGGCACAATCTGGCATCCCCACCCGCAGCGCTGGGCGCTTCATGCATGGGTGACCAACGATTACACGTTGATTTGCCAGAGGGAGTTTTGAACACGATCAAACACGCCAGAGCGGCATCTACCAGAAAGCTCTATGCGGCTAAATGGTCTGTGTTTTCAAAATGGTGCACCGAAAAGAATTTGGACCCCCTTAAGTGTGAGGTCTCTTCTTTGCTTTCCTTCCTTCAAGATATGCTGGATAAGGGCAGAACCCCATCCACCCTGAAGGTTTATGTGGCAGCCGTCGCGGCCTTCGTTGGTCCCCGACGCGCCCAGTCTATTGGCAAAGACGAGCTAGTTATCCGCTTCCTCAGGGGAGCCAGGAGGATGAACCCCCTCGCCCCCCCTCGGTGCCGGTTTGGGACCTTTCAATAGTCCTCGAGGCCTTGAAAGCCCCCCCCTTCGAACCGCTCGAGTCTATTGACCTCAAATATCTCTCCCTAAAAGCCGTTTTTCTGATCGCTCTTGCCTCAGTTAAACGAGTGGGCGACATTCACGCGCTCTCTTCGAACGCGTCGTGTCTCGAGTTTGGCCCTAACGACTCCGTCGTCATTCTCAAACCCAGACACGGATATGTGCCTAAGGCGATTGGCACCCCATTTAGAGCACAGGTGATATCCCTATCGGCTCTGCCCGCCTCTGATAGCGAGCCCAATGCCAACCTCCTCTGCCCGGTCCGGGCGCTGAGAGTGTACATCACACGCGCTGCCGCGTTCAGACGATCTGAGCAGCTGTTTGTGGCATTTGGGGGACGCACAAAAGGCTTGGCCGCCTCTAAACAAACACTATCCAGATGGATAGTGGACGCTATCGCCTCCGCCTATGCGGCTAAAAATCTGCCTTGCCCGCTCGGCGTCAGGGCTCACTCCACTCGAGGCATGGCCTCCTCGTGGGCTTGGTCCTGTGGTATTTCTATTCACGATATCTGTGTGGCCGCGGGCTGGGCTTCCCCGTCCACCTTTATCAGATTTTATAACTTGGAAGTACCGGCCTTACAGGCTAAATTACTAGCGGTCTAACCCGCTGCAGCGTCTAGCCACGCTTTATGGGGAATCCTTCAACCGGCTAGCCCCTTGATCTTCCCCCTCCATTCTATGAAAACTTCCTATACTATGGCCCGCTATGCCGGCCGCCTCTTTAGGCCTCATATTCTTATATAAACGGCTTCTGCCCTTTATTATTTCTCCACTATATGCTCCCTCCACCCTCCCGGGGATGCTTGTGGTGACTGACCGGGCACGGCGTTGACCAGGGGTTCCCGTAGCGTAAGCTAGCTTACGCAATACGAGAGAACCTCTCGTAAGAGGAACGAAATCGGTTACCTAACGTAACCTCGGTTCTCTCTAGATGAGGGAACGAGTATTGCGTTCCCGGCCGTGCCCGCTCTAACAGCGATTCGCTTCATCACTATAAATCGTTGTTTCAACCCACGGAGAGCGTTTATATACACTCAAGCCACGCCCCTTTCGGCGGGCTTTGACGTGATGAGCGAGCGTCGTCCGCTCATTGGGCGCGGGTTCAGCGCCGCTCTCCGATTGGTTTGAGCACTTCCCAGGAACGAACCAATGAGCCTGCTAGTTAGCCCGCTCTAGGTCCTGCACCTGAGAAGTGCGTTGACAATGATTACAAATTATAAAAATTTTTGGCTTCAATTGTTCGGCAAAGAAGAATCTTTCCCGTAGCGTAAGCTAGCTTACGCAATACTCGTTCCCTCATCTAGAGAGAACCGAGGTTACGTTAGGTAACCGATTCGTTATAACCTGCTTGGGGTTTTTTAAACTTTATTGAGTCTGATTGTGCTTTTAAAAATCTTTATATAGGCTTAAAAGTGTATAAATTTTGGATTAACTTGTAAAGATTATCTTGCTAGACAAAACGTGTAAGGGTCACAACCCTTTGTTAAACAGAGATCTTGTTTTTTGCGATTTTCCAAAAGTCTATGGGGAAAATGCATTGCTTTCGACCAGAGGGAACCCCATGGGGGAACCCATGCGCCGCTAGCTTCCGAGTTGTCCAACAAAGTGACGTCATCACTTCGGCACTCTATTCGCAATAGGATTAGTATTATCTGGTGACCTTTAGTAATTTGTAATAATTGCGGAGTTTGTCTATGATCTTAATCCCGTGCGAATCGGCCATGTCTGTAATTTGTAAAGTAAAAACTCCCCCGCAAATTACCTACTATATTTCGCCGAACACTGAGGTCCTGTGATAATATTAGTCCCGTGCGAATTCGACATCTCTGTGATTTGGCCGGATCGTATATAATTTTTTCAAGGTTTTTGTTTCAAATGCGCCTTTTTATCCAGCCTATTTTGAGTTCTGTCTAAACTGAGTTAATTTTGTTTCTGAGTAAAAGTGGTTGTTGCTTTGGTTTATGAATATGTACTTTTGTTTTACAAGTGTAAAATCTGTTGTATGAGAGTAGTTTTTGTTGTCTTTTTTATTAATGGATCACTGAACGGGAGGGGTTGGCTGTGGTTATAATTTATAAATCTTCCTCTTTGTTCAAGGGAAGGTCTTCAGAGCGACTGAAGAGAGCAAAATCATGTTCAGCCGTTACCTTTGACCTTCATCCAAACAGACAAACTTATTTACAATCCAGGACAAACAGGTGAGCTGTGAATGACCCTTGGTTGAAGCTATCATCTTCAAATGCATTATGCAATATATGTGAGTTTGTTGGTGTCTTTGCAGTTAATTTCAGAGTTGTCTCCATGGATCCCAAATTTGTGCCTTTTGATCAAATGGTAAGACCAGATGTTTCACCATTTTGAGTGTTCCGACCATAAATTAAAAGCAAATTAAATGCAGGTTCTTTTAAGATGCAGAAATTTCAACTTCAATGACTGCTTTTAAATGTTTATTATTCCGGTCTGTCTTGCAGTACAATCTGCTCGGGAAGGTGAGTTTGCTTCGGTGTAAGACTTTGAATGGAGCCAATGCAGCTTTTTGCACTTTTCTTTCTTTGCAGATTTTCTCTGAGCAGTTAATTTGTTTTAATAGGACAAAGATAATAACCGGATTGGTCAGTGGACAAATGTTTCCTCAACGGAGCTGATATTGGAGCTTTCTCAGTTAAACCCAGAGGCTCAGATGGGGACTAAAGGCTTTTATTGCTGACCGAGAAGTCTCCAAAGTTTTTGAGGTGAAAAAATACAGTAAGTTGTTCTGTATGTGCAGTTCAATGACAGATCTGAGGCCTTAACCTAAAGCGCTTTGTTTCTGGTTTAGTTTTGCCCAAGTCTGATGTGACTAAACACACCGCAGACCTACAGCGTTGCAGTTATGGGACTGGAGGACGGAGGACTGAGGCCGGAGGACGGAGGACTGGAGGCCGGAGGTAAAAAAAATATATATTTTTTAAAAATTAAATAAAAATATTGCGTCCGTCCGTCCGCCGCGTGTGGCCTCGGCGCGGGCGCCATGGTCCCCGAAATGGAAATCGGAGATATACATCTTGTTCGGCTTGAGCTTTATTGGCTTTTGGCTGTATTTTTGCCAGGGACCACATTCTAAATGACCCTGTTGTAGCCAACCAAATGCAAAATTTCAACTTTTTTTCGATAATTATTTATCTAGAGAGTCCAGAGAATAGGCCTAGACTGGTTTGGTCCCAATTGGGCAAAAAACCAGGGACTAGTTCGCAAAAGTAGGTTTTAGACAAAAAACGACATAGCAGTTTTTGGATGAAAAAACAAGATGAAAATTTTAAAAATCAGTTAGATTTCATTAATTCAAATGTTTTTTTCTGAAGTCACAATTTAGCACAAGTAAAATTGAAAAAAGGGAGAAAAAGGCAACTACATTGATAATGTAACTGGAAAAACAAGAAAAATATAAATATAGCTGCGAGCAGCGATTGCGGGCCCAAGCCGGTGGCACCGCAACCCCGGTGCCTAAAGGCACCGGGATGGCGGTACCGCCGGCTTTGGCCCTCCATCGCTGCTCGCAGCTATATTTATATATATATATATATATTATATATATATATATATATATATATATAAAGCCGGTGGCAGCACCGCCACCTTGGTGCCTTTAGGGTTATTCTGCACGACGTGCAGAAACGTAACCCCTGCTTTGGAATACATACTAGTACGTATTCCACAATTGGAATACATACTAACATACTAGTCAGAACTGAATAGTTGATATCTGAATGACAGATCACCATAGAAGTCAATGGAAAAAATGTGACTAGTAACAAAAGAATAGTTACTAGTCACCATTGAAATAAGTACTAGTGTCTAATGAATAAGTACTAGTATCTATTTAATAGGTACTAGTATCTAATGAATAAGTACTAGTAAGTACTAGTACTTAATGGAATAGATACTAGTATCTAAAAAATAAGTACTAGTAGCATGAAAATAGAGACTAGTAGGTTAAAATGATTAAATGTTAAAACGGCTTGCCATACTCTATCTGTCGTTTCGACTAGTCACAATTACGTTACAGATATCTTAAATGATAATACAAACTATCCAAAATGTAATTACGACTAGAAAGGACGTTGTTGATATCTACAATGTTAATTACGAATAGTCAAACTTAGCTTTTAAATGTTAAAAGGGCTTGCCATACAGAAGTGTAGGCTCAGAGAGACACTCAACATTTTCAAACCAAAATATCTGACTTTCTGTGGGTCCTAGCTCATGAGTGTAAATTAGAAAGTTGTCCGGCTTGAGGAGAATATATGAATATATGAAACGATGAGATCAACATGTGTACTGAGTTTCATATTATTACATGCAAGCGTGTTTGATTTATGGACCAAGTTTTTGGACCCCGTTCCAGGGGGCGCTGTCTAGCCCCCTTGCCACACCCGGGTACCATCTTCAGCCCGGCTCTGATGGCTGTGGGATCTGACCTGTGTGCAAAGTTTCAAGAGTTTTCAAACCCATTAAGGGCCCCAAAAGCCGCTAAGAGACTCAAAATCATCAAAAAAAGGAATGTAAAAGTTTGATGCGTTGCTATGGCAACATTATCTTAGATATTGAATAATGCTTTCACAGCTCTTCATCTGGCGTGTGTTTACATTATACAGATGAAGTTTGAAGCAAATCGGGTAAAAGTAAGAGTGTGATTTCAAAGCATTTTGAAAGTGAAACACTTTCTGCTGCCAGTTGGTGGCGCTATATATTTGGCTGTGTTTACACTTGGCATTAATATGCGACCTGTATCCGGATGTTGTCCACATACATATTGAAAAGACAAGTGTAAACGCGCTTCTAATCGGAATGTTATCCGATTCGGCGTGTGCCAGGTTCGGAGGTAGTCGAGGACCCTTTGTGATCGGATCTCAGTGTAATGTAAACGCAATCCAGCCATCGTGTCTGCATTCACAGGTGGACGTAATTTAAATCCCACCCAGTCTCCCCGCGTGGCTGTGAGAAAAATAATGGCCAGACGCAGTTTAGACAAGAAATAAAAACTTATTTGAATCTTACAATAAACGTTTATCTTTAAAACAGTTAATTTAGGCTTACATGATACTATGTGTGTCATTTTTCATTTTAATTGTGCAACATTATCTGAACGAGGCGATCGCCTGTACATTCACAGTCAGTCATGAGATCTTAAATAAGAGCTGCATGCTGCTTTGCCAGAGGAATAATCGCAATCTGATTTTTTAAATGTTGAATGTTTTTATTGAATGTCTTTGCATGTTAACCAATCTCCCATTTCTGTCAATATAGTCATTGCACGCTATAACCTTAAAACCAGATGATCGATGATATGACTTGTTTTATGATCAACCCAGTTATTTTTGTATGATCAACTCTGGAAGTATAACTTCGTTAACATTTTTTTATCTAATTACTGGAGATTGCAAAGCGAATTAGTGAAAGCAACTGGGACATTTTTTTATTTGCATCATTTTTACTCTTAATCTGGTGTCGTGCAACATATCTAATTTAAATATTATGCAGGAAACAGAAATCCGCTCTTCTATCCAGATACAGAGGCTACTTAATGTGACCAAATGTAAACTCACCATGTCCTGATTGGCTAATGATCCGATCTGCTTGATCAGATCACGGTGATCGCATGTTAATGCCAAGTGTAAACGCAGCCTTTGACTCACAATAGTCACATCCATGTGATCGGCCTCTTACAACGAACACACTGCTGAAGTTTCATCAAGATCAGTTAATGTATGCAGAAGTTTTAACACACTACCTTTTTGATTTATTTACTTACTTTTTTGATTTATGGACCAAGTTAATTTAATTAATACACTAATTATATAAAACTATTGTCAATGCACTACAATTAAACAGGTTATATGCCTTTACTTATAAAAAAATAAAAATAAAAACTTATTTAAAAAATACCAGGCTTAAGAAATGTATTTACTTTAGCAGGCCAGACACACAGTGAAATGATTAAGCCCCCTCCCCCTACACACACACACACACACACACACACACACACACAGACTGTGTGTCAAGAGACTCAAAGGCAAAGACAGGCCTAGGCTCAGAAAGAGCATGATCATATTCAAACTACAATATCTGACTTTCTGTGGGTTTGAGCTTATTATTGTTAATTAGAAAGTTGTTTGGCTTGAATAGAACAATATACACGGCAAGTTTTGTAACTGTCAGTAAAACTAACCAAGTTATAACACACTTTATGTGTCCTTTTTTAGTCAAAAAAATCCGCCACGGCCAAACCGTTCGAGATATCACAAATCCGTCCGGAATTTAGCATCCTCAATGTCTTGACTTCATGCACACCGAGTTTGGTGGTGATTGGTAACAGCATGGGTTGTAATTTGATGTTTTTCTAGGACATTTATTAAAAAAAAAAAACATAATTCCCGACTTCCGTTTGAACTGTCGTAAAACTTAGAGCACGAAAGTTGTTTGGCCTGATGTGATCTATGAGTGTACCGAGTTTCATATTAATCCATGCACGTGTGTTTGATTTATGGACAAATGTTCGAAATCCCTAAAAGAATGCATCCTAAAAGAATGGTAAAGTTTGATGCGTCGCCACGGCAACAGTTTCAAAGATATCAAGAATCCATTCATAGGTCTTCATCTGCCGTGTATTTACATTATACAGATGAAGTTTGAAGCAAATCGGGTAAAAATAAGAGGGTGATTTCAAAGCATTTTGAAAGTGACACACTTCCTGCTGCCAGTTGGTGGCGCTATAACTTTGACTCACAATAGTCACATCCATGTGATCGTCCTCTTACAGCGAACGCACTGCTGAAGTTTCATCCAGATCAGTTAATGTATGCTGAAGTTATGACACACTTCCTGTTTCACGTTTCTCGCCATAGTTTCGTTTCCTCGCCACGGCCAAACCGTTCGAGATATCAAAATCCCCACACAAACTTTCATCCTCAATGTCTTGACTTCACGCTGACCAAGTTAAGGTAAAAAGTAAGAACACGAGGTATAGATGAAATTCTGCTATCGACATGTGTACCGAGTTTCATATTATTACATGCAAGTGTGTTTGAGTTATGGACCAGGTGTTCGGACCCCATTCCAGGGGGCGCTGACGAGCCGCCCTGCCACGCCCGGGTACCAGCTTCAGCCCGGCTCTGATGGCCGCGGGTTCTGACCCGTGTGCAAAGTTTCAAGAGTTTTCGAGCATGTTAAGGGCCCCAAAAGTGCCCGAATAGTCACTAGAAAAAAAAATAAATAAATAAAGAAATAAAAAATAATCGGAAGGAAAACAATAGGGCTCTGCGCCCTTTCAGGGCTTGGGCCCTAATAAAAAAAAAATAATAATCGGAAGGAAAACAATAGGGCTCTGCGCCCTTTCAGGGCTTGGGCCCTAATGAATGTCTGGTTTCCATTTGTAATTTTTTTCATTTGCATTTTATGGTCAGAAAATTGAATTGTGAAGCGTTACACGGACCAAAATACGACCCATAAATCGTAATCCTTTGCTGCTTCCCAATTCGCCTACTTATGCTACGCCATAAGTAGCCTATGTAGGCTACTTTTTGGGAAAAAAAAGTACATAGCCTAGCTACTGTACAGTGCTTGAAGTGGGGGAAAAGGTGCCTTTGCATTTGGCAAATCATGACATTTGAAATTTCTACAGTGAAAAACAAAACTTGGAAATATTGCTGGTACAACAACAATTCATTGTTATTTATTCACAACATAAATGTAGCTTAAACAAGTCGTGTGTGCGCGCATTTTACACAGTAAGACACATTGTGGATTTGAGAGTGGACTCATATACTCCCAAGAGTGTTAATTGAACAGTTTTTGCTGTGTACAAAGAGCTGTAGTTAGACTGACAAGCTGAGCCATATCGCATAAATTAAATTATCGCTGGCGATATTTCCTGCAATATTAATGCGTTATGGCTCAGCTTGTCAGTTAACTGCGGCTCTTTGTCAGTTAACTGTGGCTCTTCGACTTGACTTTGTGGTAAATGCTGACGCTTTTGTTTTGACCATACGGACACAGCACCCTGCTAAAAAATTTTTTGAAAAGATTTAAGTCAGGTCTACACACTAAATGTTCTTTTTGTGGTGCACCTGATGAGACTGCTCTCCATATATTCTGGGACTGTCCTCACACACGTTATTTTGGGTTCAATTTTCTAATTTTATTAAACACAATGTGCTTCCGGGTTTTTCCTTGCTCTTTAAGGATGTATTGTTTGGCTTCTTTAATATAGAAAAAGCTAAATTTAATGAGTATTTTATTATTAATTTATTGTTATTCCTTGCAAAATTTCACATTCACCGTAGTAAATTTACACTGCAGAATCCCTTATTCATTGTTTTTAGAAGAGAGATTCAGCAATACATCCAAAGTATCTCATCATCCAAGAATCTTAAAGCTCTTAAAGGTAGTGAAGGTCAGAATTTTATAAAAACTTTTTACCAAATTTGTTTAAACTTTCTATATATATCAATGCATAATTAAAATCTAAGTACTCTGAAAAAAAAAGAGTATACAAATCGAGTGACTAGACCGTTTAATCTGCACTAAACGCAGCTCATTATTTTCGAACCGGGACGAACAATGGATTGGCTTAGGCGACTGTCACTCTCTCGCAACCATGGCAACCACCCTTTTGCCACACAGGACCTGCCCACTTGCGCGTATCCAGATCGTACCTGTTCGCGTGCTTGTTTGAGCTTGAAGATTAGGCAAAGACTAAACGTTACACTGAGTGATTACGAGAGAGAGTTCAGAGCAGCTTACTGTTGATATGAAACAAAGTCTCAACTTTCAAATCTTGTCATTTAAGTAATTTAAACAATACCGTTTTCAAGTTCAAGTCCAACGACGTTAATCTACTGACAGCTTTGTTGTCGGACAAAGTTGCGTATTTGACGTTATGATTGACCAGGCCACCTGTCAATCAAACCCCCGTGGGCAGCAGGGCATGGTAAATTGAAACGTCAGGTTTTAATTTGATATGACAAATACATTTATTCTATATTTAACTTATGAACGATCGACCTGCTGCTGCACATTGGCCTATAGATGGCTGCCTGCGCCTTATTAGAATATTTATCAACCAATAAATCGCCTTTACTCTTCACTTCATTCTAATCTAGTCTATTCTTAAAACACAGCGTCATCATTGACCTCACAAACTTTCGGTAAGTTTGAATATTAACTTGATGGATGTATAATTTTGCTTTTTGTGTTTGATTAAACTCTATATTCGCCTAAAGGGCTGGCGATAATATATCCGGTAGAAATATTTAAATTTTGCTGCGCCATCATGATGTAAGTTTATCATTTAAATGCGTTTTTAAACATTGTGGTTTGGATACAAATTATTTCAAACTGCTCAGGCACAGTGAGCAGCGGGAGAGAATTCATTTTGTAAATATTCGTTTTGAGACCATGGTGATCTTGAAGCGGTTTTGCACAGTGCACTTGAATCCGACTCTGAGGTCTCAAAGTGACAGACGCTGCTAATAAAGCTGCTGTCGCCATGTGTGTCAATAATGTTGATCAAACATCAGAAAGAAAGTAATTTACTGCATTTGACTGAATTACTTTTGCAAAATTAACAAGAATGAATGTTGAATTTATAGTGAAAACCATGTATTGTATATTTGATTACTTATATATTGATTACTTAATATTATTCAGTGCTTTAAGTTTTTCATAGGTCGATTTATTGTGCCTTTGTTCTATTTTAATTTGTGACTCTTGTCATCAGTAAGCTTGAGATTATTTTCTTAAGCTACTATTATTTTTTGTGATATTGAAATTGGTCACAATAATTATAAAATTTTAGTGGCAATACATTTTGATATGATAAAAAAAATTGTGTTAAAAGTAACATAACTTAACTGTGAATTATATCATAGATGGATAAAATGACTTCGTGTAATAATATATCATTTAGCTCATGTAGTTGGTGACCTAAAGTGGTGGGGGGGCCCTGCAGTAACTCATAGCCCCGGGGCCCAGTGAGCTCTTAATACGGCCCTGGTCCTCGGCCTCTACTTCCTCGGACCCTAATAGCAAAATCCTCTGCTTCGCCCTCGACCACGGATCTGTCCTCGAGCTGACGATGCGGTACTTGCTGTCTTATACTGTCTGGGTAACTTACTTGTCTCGGGTGTGTAGTCCTCATCAGAATCAGCAATGCTTTCATCAAGCAAACTCTTACATGCAGAACACCATATATATGAATCTTACACGAAATTCATCTTCATCACAGTGTAAATGATGGCAATGGAAAAACGTGTATCATGCAACCTGTTTTTAGCTTTGCCTTATAGATAACTAACTAGCTCGTTATCGTATCAATATTGTAAGCTTTACCAATATCAATATGCTAGCTTGATAGAGAGTAATAAAATACAACTTATTTGTTTATCTTCATAATGATAGTTAGATTTTTTTATTTACATGTGTTTCTGACATGATGTCACTACATGCACTTCTTCCTCCCCTCTCCGCTCGTCTGAGGTAAATAATGCGTCTTCAGCTCAGCTGTCGGAGTTGCGCGTTCATGTGTTTTGGGGGCGTGGCTTGGAAAGGAGCCAAGGGAGGGGGTGAAGTGAATGGAAATAATGAGCCGTCTTTAAAACAGTCGTGAGAGGTCTACAGGCACTCGATTTTTATACTTTCTTTTTCAGAGTTTAGATTTTAATTATGCATTGATATATACAGAAAGTTTAAATAAATTTGGAAAAAGTTTTTTTTTTTCAATTCTGACCTACACTACCTTTAAGACCATAAACTTGTTTGAACTTTTTAATTTATTTTATTAGTGCATTCTGTTGTTCTGCTTTTTTTATGTATAGTATGTGTATATATATATATATATATATATATATATATATATATATATATATATATATATATATATATATATATATATACACTCACCGGCCACTTTATTAGGTACACCTGTCCAACTGCTCGTTAACACTTAATTTCTAAGCAGCCAATCACATGGCGGCAACTCAGTGAATTTAGGCATGTAGACATGGTCAAGACAATCTCCTGCAGTTCAAAACGAGCATCAGTATGGGGAAGAAAGGTGATTTGAGTGACTTTGAAGGTGGCATGATTGTTGGTGCCAGAAGGGCTGGTCTGAGTATTTCAGAAACTGCTAATCTACTGGGATTTTCACGCACAACCATCTCTAGGGTTTACAGAGAATGGTCCGAAAAATAAAAAAACATCCAGTGAGTGGCAGTTCTGTGGGCGGAAATGCCTTGTTGATGCCAGAGGTCAGAGGAGAATGGCCAGACTGGTTCGAGCTGATAGAAGGGCAACAGTGACTCAAATAACCACCCGTTACAACCAAGGTGGGCAGAAGAGCATCTCTGAACGCACAGTACGTCGAACTTTGAGGCAGATGGGCTACAGCAGCAGAAGACCACACCGGGTGCCACTCCTTTCAGCTAAGAACAGGAAACTGAGGCTACAATTTGCACAAGCTCATCGAAATTGGACAATAGAAGATTGGAAAAACGTTGCCTGGTCTGATGAGTCTCGATTTCTGCTGCGACATTCGGATGGTAGGGTCAGAATTTGGCGTCTACAACATGAAAGCATGGATCCATCCTGCCTTGTATCAACGGTTCAGGCAGGTGGTGGTGGTGTCATGGTGTGGGGAATATTTTCTTGGCACTCTTTGGGACCCTTGGTACCAATTGAGCATCGTTGCAATGCCACAGCCTACCTGAGTATTGTTGCTGACCATGTCCATCCCTTTATGACCACAATGTACCCAACTTCTGATGGCTACTTTCAGCAGGATAATGCGCCATGTCATAAAGCTGGAATCATCTCAGACTGGTTTCTTGAACATGACAATGAGTTCGCTGTACTCAAATGGCCTCCACAGTCACCAGATCTCAATCCAATAGAGCATCTTTGGGATGTGGTGGAACGGGAGATTCGCATCATGGATGTACAGCCGACAAATCTGCGGCAACTGTGTGATGCCATCATGTCAATATGGACCAAACTCCTTGAGGAATGCTTCCAGCACCTTGTTGAATCTATGCCACGAAGAATTGAGGCAGTTCTGAAGGCAAAAGGGGTCCAACCCGTTACTAGCATGGGGTACCTAATAAAGTGGCCGGTGAGTGTATATACAGGCTATAGACCTATGCATATGTGCTGTATTGCTTTCATTATTTTTCCTATGTGCAATTTTGTATATTGTTGTATTCTATTTGTATTTCTGATACCTTGGCATAAAAAGGACAATAGGATAACAAATTTATTTTTCGTTTTCCGTTTTTTAATATCAGAACGAAAAATGGGTTGTTTTCCGTTTTTTTGTTTTCCTATTCAGGCTACTAATGGTAAGAAAAGGGCCGTTTTTCTTTTTTTTTTTTTTTTTTTCTTTCAAAACGAAAATCCGTTGGCAGCAAATGGCTGCGTAGGCTATACCCTGCACTACACCACTGGCCAGTGCTACATTAAAAGCACTGTTACCATGTAATGTGCATGGCAGAATATTTCAGCTGACCACCTGTGCATGAAACATAATATGTGTTACATTATATGTTGGGAGGCCGGTATTTTGCCTTCCATGCTGTCAGACATACATCATATATAGTGTTTAAGGAAACAAAAATAGAAAACAATTTTTGCATTATAAACAACTATTGTTCTGGTTTCAACACCAACCCTGTTTTACCTAATAATTCTTAGAATTGTAAAGGAGACATTTTTAGTACTATAAGCGTTTGACTTTGAAAATGAATAGGTCCATAGTTTAACAATATGCATATCTCAATGTTAAACTTCCTAGTTGTAATGTAAATTTATAGAATATACAATTTATGATGACTCAAGACCATTCTTACACATCCAGAAAAACGTGGGAAAGATTACAGAGTTCTAAAAAAACAATTAGTAAGCATATACAAAGGTATAAACAACTCACAACAGATCTTATCAACCTAGGCTCGAGTCATTACAAAGATTTCTAATGCCTGAATGTCTTCACCTGCCCTCACCAACATGGCGCTGGTGGACTGTTCCCACGCTGAGCGAGTCGCTTTAAAATGACGTAGCATACAGCGCATGATGACAGCCCTACTGCAAAGACAGCAGTTTAGAGGTAGTTTTCTCTTTTATACCTGCATTTCTGTTTTAAAAAAATGTAAATTAACATTATTATGTGGGCCGTTTTATAAGGTATGTCGGCATGCTTGTTTTATGGTCCCCCTGATGTTTTGCGTCGTCATCATTTTGACAGAGACTCTGAAAACATCTGATGAAATTAAGTTAACCTGTATCGTAAGACGTAGATATCTTTCGTTAACCTTTATCGTTTTTGTAACGTTGATATCTTAAGTTAACATGTATTGTATGTCTAATAATATGGAAGTCATAGGCTACCTTTATACAATAAAATAACTGTCAGAGCTCATGATACCACAGACAAAAAGTGACAGAGAGGTTGTAAGTCTTTGTTTGAAAGCTTTTCTAGGCATCATAGTCGCGGTTAAACACGGATAGCTGCTACGGTAACCACAATGGTGTCAAAATTTGACCAGATTTTGTTACATCGGTGTGTGTGTGTGTATGTATTTATTGTTTGTTTGAGTACTGCTCGAGATGCCGAATCATCTTAGTGAATCGAATCTTTTGAATCAGTTCATTTCACTGTTTCGACCAGTGGCCCTTTCAAGTCATTGAAACGTTCTCTTGACTTAAAACATTTTATTATCCTTTGGTAAAATATGCATACATAAGGCTCCAGAAAGTGTTTACTTTACACCACATATTTGATATTTTCTTTTTAACAAATTATTTTTTTTTCCTAACTACATCCTTAAGAATTTTTTATAGATTTTTCTGTCATTTTTACACCTTTCTATTGGAGATATCCATATCTGTTGTATTTAAAAAAACAGTCACTCAACATTTTTTGCTACTCCAGTATTTTCAGATTAAATGGCTACTGATATGGCCAATGCACCTGCAGTGCAGGATAGAAGCCATGAATGTGCTAACAATGAAAACGAATCGACAAAGGATGGAAATGAGACCTTACAGACTGGAGAAACTGAAACACTGTCTAAAAGACAAAGAAAGAAACTTCTCAAGAGTCAACAATGGGAAGAACAGAGAGAACTTCGCAAGTAAGCAGTGTTTTTTTAGTACTTTTATGTACACTTACAGTTTTTATGCATATTCTGAATGAGGAATCATTTTAATTAATTTTCATTTTAGATTTAGTGTTTGTGAAATAGTCTGCTTTTAGTTCAGTTAGTATTATATGGCATTAAAAAAACGTTTTAATGCAAGTAACCATTCAAAATGATGAAACAAGACAAAACTGTTTGCTCTACTAACACATGGTCAAGCTATAATATAGGGTATGTTTCACATCAGCAAAAAAAGTGTAAAGACAATATGCTTTCAATAGTTGGTTTCAATAGTTACAAATCTGCTAGTTGCAAAGCATAATTATTAAACACTGTATCTTTATATTAATGTACAGACAGAAGCGTAAAGAGAGAAAACAGCAGAGGAAGCTGGAGAGACAAGCGCAGGCTGACGACGGAGTGGAGTGGACTGGGAAGAAGCGTTTGCGCAGGTCGGCAGAGCCCAGCTCTCTCAGACTGGTCATAGACTGCAGCTATGATAACCTTATGCTGCTCAAGGTAAGCAACATCTGGAGGATCTCACAACTTCCTTTGCTTACTTTCATAATGCTATCTAGCTGTTGCACTAAACAAATCTTTTTAAAAGGTGCTTTAAAGCAGTAGGTCACTTTTAATAAAAACCTTTGCTGATTATTTACTCACCCCATGTCATCCAAGATGTCCACGTCTTTCTTTCTTCAGTCGAAAAGAAATTAAGGTTTTTGATGAAAACATTCCAGGATTTTCTCCATATAATGGACTTCACTGGTAACCAAACAGTTTAAGGTCCAAAAGACAGTTTCAGTGCAAACCGCAAACTGTTGAAAGGGCTTTAAATGATTCCAGACGATGAATAAGGGTCTTATCAAGCGAAACGATCGCTCATTTAAAAAAAAAAAAACACAACAAAGTTTATGTTTTATAAGCTCAAATGGTCGCCTTGCTCTGTTCTGTGATGCGCGTTTGTGACTCTCCTGTTCAAACTCGTTCATCAAAATGAACAAATCTGTTTCCAAGTCAATTCATTCATTTCGTTCGTTGAGTGAACCAAATGACACGAAAAAAGATTCGTTCATTGTGATAAACGAGTTTGAACAGGAGTCACGAACACGCATCACAGAACAGAGCAAGGTGAGCAGTTGAGCTTATAAAACTTAAACTTTTTTTTTATGAGTGATCGTTTTCGCTGATAAGACCCTTATTCATCGCCTTGTGTCGTTTAAAGCCCTTTGAACAGTTTGCACTGAAACTGTCATTTGGACCTTGAACCGTTTGGTTCCCATTGGAGTCTATTATATGGAGAAAAATCCTGGAATGTTTTCATCAAAAACCTTGATTTCTTTTCGAACTGGAAGAAAGAATGACATGGATATCTTGGATGACAGGGGGTGAGTAAATTATCAGCAAAAGTTTTTAAAAGTGAACTACTCCTTTAAGGGACCTAATTTAACTCATTTCCTATTGTGTAGGATGTAAAGAAACTTCACAAACAGATTCAGAGGTCCTATGCCGAGAACAGACGCACCCTCCATCCTGTACAGGCATGTTTCCTTCATACTATACTGTGTGTATATTAGTAAATGTGATCTTTAAATTCAACAGCCTTTTTTATATTCACAGTTTTACCTTACAAGTCATGGTGGTCAGTTGAAGCAAATCATGGATGAAATTAACAAAGGCTGGGTCAACTGGAAGGTAAGATTATAATAAATAGGCTCCAGAGGTGTGCAACCTCTAACATATATAGCAATTATAAGTCGTTTTGGATAAAAGCGTCACCTAAATGAATCAATGTAAATGTTAATATTATAGTTTATTTATTTTTTTCACACTTTTGTAGTCATCTGACAGTAAATGTTATTTGGGATAAGATGACTGGATAAGACACATGCCTTTGGTGTGAGAGACCCAGGTTCGAATCCACTGTGAGACACCAATGTGTCCCTGAGCTAAACACTTAACCCCTAGCTGCTCCAGAGGCGTGCGACCTCTGACATACACTCACTGGCCACTTTATTAGGTACCCCATGCTAGTAACGGGTTGGACCCCCTTTTGCCTTCAGAACTGCCTCAATTCTTCGTGGCATAGATTCAACAAGGTGCTGGAAGCATTCCTCAGGGAGTTTGGTCCATATTGACATGATGGCATCACACAGTTGCCACAGATTTGTTGGCTGCACATCCATGATGCGAATCTCCCGTTCCACCACATCCCAAAGATGCTCTATTGGATTGAGATCTGGTGACTGTGGAGGCCATTTGAGTACAGCGAACTCATTGTCATGTTCAAGAAACCAGTCTGAGATGATTCCAGCTTTATGACATGGCGCATTATCCTGCTGAAAGTAGCCATCAGAAGTTGGGTACATTGTGGTCATAAAGGGATGGACATGGTCAGCAACAATACTCAGGTAGGCTGTGGCGTTGCAACGATGCTCAATTGGTACCAAGGGGCCCAAAGAGTGCCAAGAAAATATTCCCTACACCATGACACCACCACCACCAGCCTGAACCGTTGATACAAGGCAGGATGGATCCATGCTTTCATGTTGTAGACGCCAAATTCTGACCCTACCATCCGAATGTCGCAGCAGAAATCGAGACTCATCAGACCAGGCAACGTTTTTCCAATCTTCTATTGTCCAATTTCGATGAGCTTGTGCAAATTGTAGCCTCAGTTTTCTGTTCTTAGCTGAAAAGAGTGGCACCCGGTGTGGTCTTCTGCTGCTGTAGCCCATCTGCCTCAAAGTTCGACGTACTGTGCGTTCAGAGATGCTCTTCTGCCCACCTTGGTTGTAACGGGTGGTTATTTGAGTCACTGTTGCCCTTCTATCAGCTCGAACCAGTCTGGCCATTCTCCTCTGACCTCTGGCATCAACAAGGCATTTCCGCCCACAGAACTGCCGCTCACTGGATGTTTTTTTCTTTTCGGACCATTCTCTGTAAACCCTAGAGATGGTTGTGCATGAAAATCCCAGTAGATTAGCAGTTTCTGAAATACTCAGACCAGCCCTTCTGGCACCAACAATCCTGCCACTTTCAAAGTCACTCAAATCACCTTTCTTCCCCATACTGATACTCAGTTTGAACTGCAGGAGATTGTCTTGACCATGTCTACATGCCTAAATGCACTGAGTTGCCGCCATGTGATTGGCTGCTTAGAAATTAAGTGTTAACGAGCAGTTGGACAGGTGTACCTAATAAAGTGGCCGGTGAGTGTATATAGCAATTGTAAGTCGCTTTGGATAAAAGCCTCAGCTAAATGAATGAATGGAAATGTAATGCTTAGTTCATGATGACTACTGTATTGGACAGACCCCAAAACAGACCAATCACAGCTCATAGCCCACACATCCTGTTGACATTCAAAAACAGTAGTCATCATTAACTAAACATTATCTATGAATTCATGATAATTCATGGACCCTTACCATAAAGTTATCAATGTCTTCACAGTTGCCACGATTGGGCTCTATTTATTTATTTTATTATTCAATTTTTTCATCAGATACCAATAACATTGAAATGAAATGAAAGAATGTGAAAGATTGTTGTGCAAACAATAACTCAGGTTGGTTAAACACATGAGGAGAAGCTTTATGATAATACAACATCAGCAAATAACAATTTGCATTCGGACGGGGTTAGATTTCTCAGAGGACCGTTGAGTTTGTCGAAAAACAGTAGGTGATTTTACCTGGACTTTTTATGAAGGTTGTGTGAGAAAAACACAGACATGGTAGATTCGGACTGGATTAAAATCACAAAGTACACCTGTGAAACACGAATTTCTCTAACGTCCTTCATGAAAACTAGTCTCACACGAATAGGGCTTTTTCAAATGCTCAAAACTCTTCTGTGGTCTTGTGTTGACAGTCTTTTGTATATTTTTAAACCCACCTGTCACCCACATAAGAACTCATTAACTGTGCACAAATCATGATTCTCAATGCCAGATTTTGTCTGAAAGGGGATTAGCTGTAGACCTTGTGCAACAGAGAAAAAAGCGCACCGACATCTTTCGAATTTTGTCTTTGAACTTCAGTTTTTGCGATTGAAGTGGATTTACTTAATTTGTAGAGTTAACAAAGTGATCATGAGCATAGTAATGTTTGAAGTGGATCTCGTAGAAAATGTTGGTAGACCAGGGAGATTTTAAAACGGGCGGTTCATTCATAAATTCTTAAGATCTTACCTTCAAGCTGTGGGAATACAAACCGAAACATAACAAGCGCTGATTTGATGTATGAATGTTGGATAATAGAAAGTGACGCCTTTAACAAATGGAAATTTAAATGTGGTGTAGGCTGTCCATGTCAAGCCTGAAGCGTTTCATGAAATCCTAAGTAAGGATGACCTCGTTCTACCTCACGTCTGATTCACCCAATGTGCTGCAAGAGCTGGATGAAGCCAAAGCCTATGTGATTGGAGGTCTGGTGGATCACAACCACCATAAGGTGAGTGGCTTGATACAGTTAGAACTTATAAAGGACATTTTTTTAAAGTCAGTGAAATGATTATTTGTGTAAAGTACATGGGAATTCACAGAAAGTAGTTTCTGAGATTAGTATAGGGTGGCACTTCTCATAATGTTTAATTTTTTTTTACCTTGAAGCTCATTACAAACTCTTGGTTTTGGGGAATTCTAATGCTTTATTACAGGGAATCACATTTGGTTGAGCCCAAGAGCTTGGCATTGCTCACGCTCAGCTTCCGCTGGGCAGTTTCGTGAAGATGAATAGCCGCAAGGTGCTAGCTGTCAATCATGGTAAGATGCACTTTCTTACATTCTCTTTATTACCTGTTTACACTTCACCTCTGGAAAGATGAAAGTGTATGTTAAATGAGTCATTTATGTAGAAGAAATGTGAAATTATTTCTGAATTTGGAGCTTTCTAGACTGAGAAAACCAGTAAATGTATTTTTGGCTTATGTGAATGAAAGACAACAACTCCCAGAATGCACTTGCTTCACTGCCCTAGGAGGCCACGCCTAACGGTAACAGAGCGCAGTAGTTAAACTACAAGTCTAGGCTACTAGTAAGTCTCCGTGATGAGTCTGTCCGAAAATGTGTTTCGAGATTGCCCAAAATGTCCACGTCTTTCTTTCTTCAGTTGAAAAGAAATTAAGGTTTTTGATGAAAACATTCCAGGATTTTTCTCCATATAATGGATTTCAATGGGAACCAAACGGTTCAAGGTCCAAATGAGAGTTTCAGTGCAGCTTTAAAGGACTTTAAACAACAACAGACGATGAATAAGGGTCTTATCAAGCGAAACGATCGATCCGTAATTTAAAAATAAATGAAAAAAGTTAAAGTTTTATAAGCACAAATGCTCGCCTTGCTCTGTTCTGTGATGAGCATTCGTGACTCAAAATGAACAAATCTTTTTCGAGTCATGACTCAAAGGGTCCTAGATAAGACCCTATTCATCGTCTGGTGTCGTTTAAAGCCCTTTGAAGCTGCACTGAAACTCTCATTTGGACCTTGAACCGTTTGGTTCCCATTGAAGTCCATTATATGGAGAAAATCCTGGAATGAAAATCCTAAAACCTTAATTTCTTTTCGTCTGAAGAAAGAAAGACGTGGCCATCTTGGATGACATGTGGGTGAGTAAATTATCAGTTTTTCAAAAGTTATCAAAATTATCAAAAAAATTTTATTATTTAATTATCAAAAGTTTTTTTAAAAGTGAGCTACTCCTTTAACTCACGATTGCGAGAATATAAGCAAGGATACAAGTATATATCCTATATATAAGAGGAACAATTATTCTGAGGTAGAAACTTCCATAATTATATACTACTTTTTAGTTTCCTGCTGCAAATTAAACAATAATTTTCCCTCTTGATGCAGTTTTTGAGATCATCCTAGCATTCCTGGAGAAACGAGACTGGCAGGAAGCTTTCTTTACGGTTTTGCCACAGAGGAAGGGAGCTGTGCCAGTCGGCCAAGAGGACAAGCTCGGAGAGGGCAATGATGAGGAAGACTCTGATGTAGACTCGGATACAGAACAGACGACCTCAGAAAAGGGAACGGACTCAAAGGACCAATCAGAGAGCAAACAAGAAGAGCACAAACCTCTGCTAAACCAAACAGATTCCAGCGAGCGAAACACGGCATAGAGAGACGTATTTATGCCATTTCATCTTTTTTTTGCTAATTTTTAAATTGTTTTTCTGATGTTTTTCCTTTTTAGTTTAACATCTCAATTTGAGGTTTGAGATGGTCTTGACTTGAAGGTGTTTTTGTCTAAACATTTCATGAGAAAAAAAAGAGAAAGCACCTTTTTCAATTTTTTTTTCCATTACAAAACAAGCAACAAACAATGATGTGTAGATATTTGGCAAACAAATAAACAATTGCAATATTACTTGTTTTTAGAACAATGCGCATTTTATTCATTGTAAACATTTAATACCTTTGACTAGATGTGGAATGTAGAGAAGTGTAGATATGCTATTTTATCTTAAATCGCATTCCTGTAATGAAAAGGATAAAAATGACTAAATATTGTGTTTTGATTATCTGAGAAACAGAATCTGCGTACTAGCCGTTTTTGATGTTCTGCCACAGTGGGATTTGTGGGCCAAGAGAACAAGCTCGAACACGGCAAGACTTCCAATCCCAGAAAAGACAAAAGACCAATCAGACAGCAAAAGCAAGGTACACAAAACTCTGTTAAACCAATCAGATTCCAGTGAGAGGGAAATAACAGGTTGGGCGAAACTTGATATTCAGTCTCTTTTTGAAAAGTTTTGTTCAGTTTAAGTTTAATGAAATCTCACATGCATTTGGATGTTCTTGTTGAGGCAAATTTGAAATGTTTAGTTTAATTCTTAACACATATGAATGTAGTGATGGTCTACATATATACTATATTTGATCTAGTGTAGGGCTGTCACGATTAATCATGATTAATCGCAAAAAAAGTTTGTGTTTACAAAATATATGTGGGTGCATATAATTATTTTGTGTATATATATAAATACACACGTGCTTGTATATATTTAAGAAATAGTTACATGTATATACTGTATATAGATTTATATATAATTTATATTATATAAATATCAATATTTTATATATAAATAATGTGTTTTTCTTAAAATGTACATGCATGTGTGTGTATGTATGTATATATATATATATATATATATACACACACAAAATAATCCTACACAGTGCACCTATATACAGTATATTATGTGTAAACAAACTTTTATTTTGCATGTGATTAATCGTTTGACAGCCCTACTTCTAACACTTTAGCTAATAGACCAAAACGTAGAGGACATTAATGTAGAGTTAAATGATAAAATTTTGATTATTGTGAATCACTCTAATACATAAGTGTGTAACATGCTTCACATTGATGAAGCAATATTATATTTGAAAACTACTCAAATTGTCCCCTAGATGTCACTATACACATACACTTGGTTTCATCAAATAACAAATATATATATATATATATATATATATATATATATATATATTAGTTATTATCGATTTAATATATTATAATATATATAATGTTATAAATATTATATATTTAATAGAAATATCTCTTACAGTTCTTGATTCAGTTCAGTTTTATCTCTAATTCTTTTCGCAATAAATCTTAATTTCTTTACTTAACTATTTTTTTCTGATATTTTCTATTTTTCAATTAAATAACAGTTTCACAGTATTGACAGCATTACAGATAGCAAAACACTTAACATTAGTATTAAAGTGTTGTTACTTTTAATTCATTAAAATTAAATTAAAGAGACCGTATCAATGAGACTTGTGGACATTTAGGTCACTTAATCGTATACATTCATGGACCGATATGATAATCACAGTGTGTTTTCTTTATGAGAGCTTTCTTTATAGTAAATAACTCTTTTTCAGCTCAAACCCTGGTTTGGAACGCTATTCTGTTGAACACAGCAGAAGTGCCCGGGCTTTAACTGTTTTCAGGAGGGAGAACAGGTTTACAGTTTTGGTGCTTGCTTTCCATCTGGACAGGAATGCAACCAGATACAGTGCATGACACTTCAGGTTAGATCCAAGATAAATAACCATGTACCCATTCAGGACATTCAAATTATGTCAAAAATTAATCAGATATGCTGTCTAGTAGCTCCTCCCACATGGTTTGATTCCTAAAATCTTATTGGATACTAGGAAACGGTCTGGTTTCACAGACAAGATTTAGATTAAACCAAGATTAGGCCTTAGTTAATTAGGATGTTAGGTTTTGAAAAAAACATTGGTGTGCATATTGAGACAAGTTAAAGGAGTAGTTCACTTTTAAAAAAACGTTTACTGATAATTTTCTCACTTCCATGTCATCCAAGATGTCCGTGTCTTTCTTCAGTTCGAAAAGAAATTAAGGTTTTTGATGAAAACATTCCAGGATTTTCTCCATATAATGGATTTCAATGGGAACCAAACGGTTCAAGGTCTAAAAGAGTTTCAGTGCAGCTTCAAAGTGCTTTAAACAAAGATGAATAAGGGTCTTATCTGGCCCTTCGAGTCATGACTCGAAAAAAGATTTTTCGATTTTGATGAACGAGTTTGAACAGGAGAGTCACGACGCGCATCACAGAACAGAGCAAGGCGACCATTTGTGCTTATTAAAACTTAAACTATTTTATTTATTTTTTAAATGGCTGATCGTTTCGCTAGAAGACCCTTATTCAGTCTGGTGTCGTTTAAAGCCCTTTGAAGATGCACTGAAACTCTCATTTGGACCTTGAACTGTTTGGTTCCCATTGAAGTCCATTATATGGAGAAAATCCTGGAATGTTTTCATCAAAAACCTTAATTTCTTTTCCACTGAAGAAAGAAAGACATGGACATCTTGGATGAGGGTGAGTAAATTATCAGCAAAAGTTTTTTAAAGTGAACTACTCCTTTAAACAGCTCAAACATGCATTTTAGTCCAGAATTAGACCTGGACTAAAATTTTACCTTGCCTGTAAAATCAGGGGTAAATGTTTTAGAAGAATGTCTTACTGCTGAACCAATAAAATGGCATTAGGAACATTCACTTTAAGGGGAAAAAATATATATGTTCTGAAAGATCTTGTATAAGACCGTTTTCAACAGGATCAATATTTATTTTGATTTTTTTTTTCTATATTAAAAAAACTAAATAAATCAATGGTGTAATGTATCTGTCTCCAGATATCCACGTGAGCTCGGCAATTAAAGATCCCAAGCGATTAAGCAATTAGAGAATATTAAACCAGCTAGATTGAATCATCCGATTGGGAAGAAACACCCGGATTAAAAACTGGAAAGTTGAGTTGCGCGTAAGAACATGTGCGCGACTGCGCAATGCAGAACTGCCTTCTCCAACAGGTGCCTTTCCCGAGAGATCTTCTCTCTCACAGCTATTTCACGGCACAACAACAATGGAAATACTCTGTTTTTTCCACAACATGTCGTAGATCTTAAAATCTTAAAATAATACGAAAACACCTGGAGTAAAACAAACTTTTGTTCGCTCACTTGAGGATTTACGCATGGAGAAACGTTCACTTCTATGGATTTAATCCATAAACATTCTGTTAATTGATATCGTTTCCTCTTTTTTTGTAGGCTACTTCAAATGAATTAGTCGATATATCTCAGATGCTAAACACAGAGTGATTTTGTTTTTTCTGCACTGGATCTCCACAACGTGATCTTCATAATAAATGGGAGTCTCCTTTCATCTGTGATCGATTGGATTGATTGGGAATACAACTAGCTCTTGACAGGGACAAGTTCTGGTCTTTTAATAATGACCATCACTTTGAGATCGCCAAACTGATAACTTGGGCTCAAGGTGAAAGTCTGAACTGGAGGACGATATGAAGACAGTTTCATATATTCTTGCTGCGATCTTCTGGAACTCAGGTGAGCCATTTCATATTTCACAAAGGCTACATTGCGGGTGCAACTGGAAATATTTAAAAACGTGTTGCAGGATTTGGAGTTAAACTTAATGGAAAAGAACTTCACAACACGTTACGGTTGTCTAATATTACTGGAAGAACTGGTTCTTGTGACAAACTAAGTGTGATTCAGTGTGACGCTCCCTGCTCACGCGCGCACTCACACACAGTGTGTTACGCAGTCTTAAGGAGTGTTTTCTGGGCTGATGAAGTTGTGAGAATAAGGGTGTGATGAATCTGAGGGTGTTGTCAACGTAACTTACATTTTTCACTAATTATCCCGGTGTGTATCTATGAGCTGTTCATACAGTTGTGTGTGTTAATTCAGGGTCAATTCGTCTGAGCATGTGAAACCTTATTAATACATTAACACCGTGTCTACCAGACGCGGGCGACGCGACGCGACAAAAGCAAAGAGAACCCATGCGACGCGACGCGACAAATTCCTGACATTAAACTGACGCCCGTGATATTTCCAAGCACTCGCCCTACTTCTGATAGGAAGGACAGGTTCGTTTGCAATGCTCACTATAGCGACAGTGCGACATGGTTTAAGACATTTCCTTGCACTGTAAACAAATATTGTTGGTTTAACTTAAAAATATGAAGTAACCCCTAGTTGCCTTAATTTTAAGTTCATAAAAATAGAAATATTGAGTTAATACAATGAAGGAGATTGATTTAATCACCAGAAACTCAAAATATTATGTTATCTGAACTACATAAATTATTTAACCCTTTACCTGTCACCCCCCTTTTTGATAATTGACATTAAAATGCACTATACGAACTTAAATGGTTGTAATTCCAGAATTGTTTGGAACATACACCCAAGTTTGGTCTTGTTTTAAAGAAAACAATCAGCAGATTATTACTGAAGTGAAAGCACTTCAAAAAATTAAAGTATGAAAAAGTTATGACAGTTATAATTTACAGAAAATCAAATGTACTTTATTAATATATTTTTTTAATATAAAATACATTTATACAAAATAGGTTTTACTATAAAATTACTATAAAATGAAAGCTATATATCTAACCAAGTTGTGTTCCTAATTTAAAGTTGATATCTCAAAAATTGAAGTTCCCATGAGATTTTGTTTAGGCGTTATACCAAAAATAGCCACCGGGTGCCATTGAATTCCATTGAATTTAATTGTATGCATTCTGCCATAACAAATTCATAAATTTCTGTCCAAATATCACTTCTGTCACTAAATATGGAACCTTGAGACTCAGACCTTTCTGACAATATGTGTTTTTGTCAAGTTTAGAAAAGGTTTTGATAATAAATTATGATAGATAATGCCCAAAAGGGGAGGGGCCTAATAAAAAATACTGTTTCTGTGGTAACGCAACGTCCAATTTCAAAACGGGTTTCACAGGATGAATTCTGAGTTCGTAAGCTTTCAAATGATACCTAATTTATGATAACTATTAAAATATGTGATATAATAATAATAAAAAAATATATAGTTATATATTATATCTTTGTAGAGGACTTCTACCTTATCCTTTTAAAATATAATTTTATCTTTTTTCTTTATTGACAAATGCTGCTTATGTTTTTTATGAACTTTCAGCACTAAAAACCAAAGTTTCAATTATTAAAAGTGTGTGCGTCGACTTTTTGTGACAAAGGAAGGTCAGAAACTCCTGTAATGACGTAGATTTTTTGAGGCGCACTCTTGTCATAAATTCATATATTACTGTTCATTCATAATTTGTTTAAAAAAATAGCGCTTAAATATCTATTTAGGAGCCTTAGACCTTTCCAACGATATATAGTTTGTCATGACTAGAATAGGATTTAACAGTAATATAGTGAAGTAAAGTTAGATGCGGGCAAATGACAGTTAAGGGGTTAAGTTCCCTCTGATGTTAAGAGTTTAGGGTCAGGTTTAGGGTTAGAACCTTCACTGTAACAAAAATATGTTCATGATTTGTAATCGCAACATTTTTCTTTTGTCAAATCAACTTAAATAATTAATGTGGTTCAGATAACATCAAATTTTGAGTTTCTGATGATTAAATCATTCTCCTTCATTGTGTTAACTCAATTTTTCCATTTCAATGAACTTAATTTTAAGGCAACCAGGTTACTTCATTTTTTTAAGTTAAACCAACAATATTGTTTTTTCAGCAACATTTCATTCAACTAATCCTTTTGACTTTGGAGATCAATAATGTTTTTTGATGATCCATTGGCCATTATTTTCTGACATTCAGAACCAGACAGAATACGTTTTTAATTATTGTAAGGCACTTAATAATCAGTTTCTCTTGGCCAACAGTCCTATATGACCGATTTCTCAACACTTGGTGGATGATCGTTTTTGGTCATTTTGACATTTCTGCTTTTTGGACACAATAATGGCTAAATGATCATTATACCCTTCGTTGTTAATGCTAGTATACATAAAGCATTCCCAAGAGAATAATTGGCTGTATGGATACACTCTAAAAAATGCTGGTTGTTTGAACCCAAATTTGGGTCAAATATGGACAAACCTAAATGTTGGGTTAAAAATGCAATTAACAAAATCACAGATGAAAGTGAAAGTTGAAGTTGGGTTCAAATTTGAAATTACATTTTTAACCCAACATTTGGGTTTGTCCATATTTTATCCAAATTTGGGTTCAAACAACCCAGAATTGTTTAGAGTGTACACTCTAAAAATGCTGGTTTGTTTTAATCCAACTTTGGGTCAAATATGGACAAACCCAGCCATTGGGTTACATTTTTTAATTACATTTTTAACCCAACACTTGGGAAAAGTTGGATTAAAACAACCCAGCATTTTTAAAGTGTATAATTTATCAGTTGACCTAATATTTAAGAGCCGATTACAGATTAATAAAGTGTTAATATTTGTAGAAATATCAGCATAACTTTGGATTTGGGAACCCATTCATATTCACATTATGAGCCTATTGCTTATGGCTGTTTATTATACACACAAAGCACATGCCTTATTCAGGATGACCATATTCAACATCCCTTAATCCTATCCCATTCCTAAACTTAACTACCCAACTATTAATAAGCAGTGGGAGTTTATTGAGGAAAACTCCTATGTGTTCCCAAATCTTAAGTGTTATCAAAATATCAGTCAAATGAATGAGGTCTGATTTAAGGCTAGCATTAGGCAACAAATAACACCCACGGATGCTGACTTCGAAACATGTCATGTTGTCTGACACAGTGACTGAGGATATCATATGTCTGGGAGGCTTTTGACTTTATGTTGTTCATTGATGTAATCCTCTAGTCTAGCAAACTAGTCATGTGACCTCATGGTCAAGGATCTGGGCTACAACACAAAGTTCAGTGACTCAGAAACTGAAGAATTTAAGGGATTACAGTCTAATCCGGCCCTGAAACTGAGAAGCTATTAAGTGTGGAGTTAATAGACCTTTTTATTTTCACACTTTCAGTACATATCCAACTGCAAATAACCATAAACAACTTATTATTTATAAATCAGCCCAATCAATATGATGTCGGCATGACATCGTTCAGTCTAAACTATTTATTTATTTATTTTATATTAATAATTATATATATCCATATTTAATAGAATATATTTTTTATTTAAATATTAGTGCTGTCAAATCGATTAATCTCATCTTACATAAAAGTTTGTGTTTATGTTTTGAATGTGTATGCGTGTACATCTACACATAGATGTATGCATATATAAATATATATAGCCTATGTGTGTATATGTTAATCTATTATCTGGGTCAATATCACCATAGAGTGCCTTTCAACCCTCACAGCACTCACAAATTTTGATTTTAATTTACCATTCGCTTAATGTCAGGTCATAATAGTAGACACTCAAATACTATAATAAATATATTATCTGAGCTCCCACAATTATTTTTTTTAAATTATGGACCTTTTTTCTGAGCATAAAGCATAGATATGCATTTATAGGACATATAAATGACTGTTAAATATGTTTTCATTGCATTATTAAGTTACAAATTGCATGTTATTGTGCATTATATATTATATATAGTGGCATTAAGGGGCTGAAAGTGTGCCAAGAAACTTTTCCACACCATTACACCACCATCACCAGCCTGCACTGTGGTAACAAGGCTTGATGGATCTAATTCAGCCGAACAGGGTGGACATTTTGGAACAACGACAGGGTGGACATTTTGAGCTTAGAATTAGCATATTAGCTTACAACAAACTGGGACTAGGTAAATATTTAGTCTGGTTGTTGAAGATAATTTGGTATATTAAAATGTACATATTTGAAAATTATTGTATTTAAATCACTTCCAGTGATATTTTATGCCGACATGGTGGACATGTTAAGCTTTGGCAAAACAAGTAAGCAACCTCATATGAAGAAAATTTGTTAGTTGTAAAATCAGTTGCTACTCACCTCAGCAGTTGAATTTCCCGCCACTAAAGAGATAGCAACAATCTGTTGACCTGATGTCACTAAATAATGGGCGTGGCCTATTCTTAAAGGGGCAGATTCCACAATACGACAGGGTGGACAACCATTTAAGGGACATGGACAAACTCTTCTTTTTTATTAAATAAAAATATTGTTTTTATTATAAACTGATCAATACACTAAATTTGAGTAATAACTTATTAAACTAAATATTAATAGAAAAAATTTAATAAAAAAACAAATAAGATTGGACTATTTTACTCTCATTCAAATTTGATGAGCAGTGCATGGGACATAGCAAAATAACATACATCCTCTCATACAAAACTATAGAACATCTTGAAAATGTATCTAAAGAGCCAAATAATGCTACTGCTATGAATAAAAAAACTTAGCCTTATATAACACACCCTTTCATAGTCATTTGTATGTTAAGTTATAATGGAAAATCAGTTATTTATGTTCAGGACACCAAAAGGCACCCTACAGTGATATTGACCCATCTGCTATATCTTATTATCCACACACACACATATATGAAGAGTTCAGATGCAAAAGCCTCTAAATCCATTTGAAATTTTCTTCTAAAATGACCATTTTTATCAAGCTTGTATATCTAAAGTTCAGTAATTTCACTTAAATGGCAATGAAGATTACCTATTAATTGTCATTTAAGTGAAATTACTGAACTGTAAATATACAAGCTTGATAAAAATAGTCATTTTAGAAGAAAATTTCACATGGCATTTAGAGGCTTTTGCATCTGAACTCTTCATATATATATATATATATATATATATATATATATATATATATACATATATATATATATATATATATATATATACACAGCCATATTATATAACAAACGTTTATGTAAGATGAGATTGATCAATTTGACAGCACTGGCTTTTGTATTTGAAAAGTAAAATCAGAATGTATGTAGTTCAGCTTATATTCGCTCACCTTAGGATGTTCTTTAATATGTGTTGACTGTTGAGTGTTTGCTTGTGCTTGTTTGCCACCCAAAAGTAATTAGCCCTGAGACACATAACAAGTTGAACAGCATATCTACCCATGGTCCACACACACATCTGTCTGTCTCTCACCCCTCTTCTTTTCTCTTATTTTTGTGATCCATATCAATTCACATGTCTGCTTCTGCTCTCTGTTCTCTGTGCCAGTTCAATAGAGTGTTAAAAAATGAAAGGTTCATGTTACCCCCGTATTGAAGGTAACCGATGAGCCTCAGCCAATGTGGCCCAACTTTCCTTTTCCTGCTGATATGTTTCATGCAGGTATATATCTATTAGAGGTGTTATTTCTGCTCTTTTAAAGCCTTACTTGAACCACATTAAGCTGTATGATAAATGGCATATTGTTTTTTGATCTAGCCAGGATGTGATGTCACAGCTGTGAGTGTTACAAGGAACTTGCTTTTGTGAATGTTTCTTCTTTCATATAGCATGCAATGTCATAATAAGTCATTTAAATAGATAGTTTTAAATCGGGATTGTTATCTCAGTCAACAAAACTGCCAAGGGGAGGAATCTAAACTTCAAAAATCGAATAGTATGAAGTATATATGTATGTCTACTATGGCTTCTTTATTAGGTACACCTTGCTAGCAGGTTGGACCCATCGTTTGCCTTCAGTTCTGCCTTATTCCTTCATGGCACTGGTTTCAACGAGTTGTTGGAAACATTCCTCTGAGATTTTGGTCTATACTGACATGATAGCATCACGCAATTTCTGAAATACTCAGACCAGCCCGTCTGGCACTAACTACCATGTTCAAAGTCACTTAAATCACCTTTCTTCCTCATTCTGATGCTCAGTTTCAACTTCAGCAGATCGTCTTGACCTAGGCTGAATCCGAAACCAAAAGTTGGACAGGTGTTCCTAATAAAGCGGCCTGTGTGTATCACATAATATTAAAACAAATATAAAATAAAAAATATAATCACTGAGCCATTCCACCGAAAGGGTGACATTACTGTCCCCAGGACATTATATGTATAAAATTGCATGAAAATTTACTCTAAAATACATTTTATTTTTAAGCAAAATGTCATACACATTAAGCTAACTACAAATTTAAAGGAGTAGTTCACTTTTGAAAGCTTTTGCTGATAATTTAGTCACCCCCATGTCATCCAAGATGTCCATGTCCTTATTTCTTCAGTCGAAAAGAAATTAAGGTTTTTGATGAAAATGAAGAGTTCAGATGCAAAAGCCTCTAAATGCTATTTGAAATTTTCTTCTGAAAATGACCATTTTTTATCAAGCTTGTATATTTAAGTTCAGTAATTTCACTTTAATTACAATTAATGGGTAGGCTACTCTTCATTGCCATTTAAGCGAAATTACTGAACTTAAATATACAAGCTCGATAAAATGATAATTTTAGAAGAAACTTAGAGGCTTTTGCATCTGAATTCTTCAAATATTCCAGGATTTTTCTCCATATAATGGACTTCAATGGGAACCAAACGGTTCAAGGTCCAAAAGAAACTTTAAATACAAACTGCAAACTTGTTCAAAGGGCTTTAAACGATTTCCAGACGGAGGAATAAGGGTCTTATCAGAGCGAAAACGGTCACTCATTTTATAAATAAATTACAAAGTTTAAGTTTTATAAGCTCAAACGCTCGCCTTGCTCTGTTCTGTAACGCACTCCTGTTCGAACTCGTTCATCAAAATGAACAAATCTTTTTCCGAGTCATTTGGTTCATTCGACGAAGAAACGAATGAATTGATTTGGAAAAAGATTTGTTCAATTTGTCTGAACGAGTTCGAACAGGAGAGTCACGAACGTGCACCACAGAACAGAGCAAGGCAAACGTTCAATCTTAACTTAAACTTTGTTCTTTTTTTTTAAATTAGTGATCGTTTCACTTGATAAGATCCTTATTCGTCGTCTGGAATCGTTTAAAGCCATTTGAACAAGTTTGCAGTTTGTACTGAAAGCTTCTTTTGGACCTTGAACCGTTTGGTTCCCAATGAAGTCCATTATATGGAGAAAATCCTGGAATGTTTTCATTAAAAACCTTAATTTCTTTTCAACTGAAGAAAGAAAGACATGGACATCTTGGATGACATGGGGGTGAGTAAATTATCAGCAAAATTCTTTTGAAAAGTGAACTAGACCTTTAAAACGTAAAATTAAAAACATTAATAAAAATGACACAGAACACTAAAAAATAGCATTTTCTGCCTGTCCCAACTCTCTAAACTTTACCATTGAAATATTATGATTAAAATCCTTCAGAAATCTTTTTGTTGCATTGTTGTGTGACTTTATATCCAAAATTCTTTAAAATGAAAAGAAAAAAGCATTTGATCTAATATTTTAGATAAAATACACATTTTAGTCATGACCCCGTCAGTCCTGTTAGACTATTACATCCCCCCCTCTGAAAAACGTGGAATATTCCACAAGACACATTTTCAACAGTAAGTTTCATCATCTGGATCTTCTGAAGGCAATGGGCGATTATAAGTCACTCCTCTCATTTTCATTTCTGTATATTTGATAAAATTGTAACTATGAATGAGAAGGTCAGTCTTAACATGCAATCCTGTTAGATTTAATTGTTTTATTTTAAAAATATTAACTTTTGCTAAAGCACTAGAAATGGCTCAGTGTCCTCATGCTATTAGCATCAATGCTAATAGCGTGAGTGTAATATCAATGCAGTATGTGGCCATATGCCATATATTTGATAACTTTTTGCTTAAACTCAATCCTGTTACTTTCAGTCCTGTTACTATTTTTTTTCTTCTAAAAAATACAATTAAACCACTCTTTTTATCAATTTTGTTTGGCCCATAATTTATACAACTATTTAATGAATTAATATTTTAAAAAAAATATAAGCTTGAGGCTTTGGTCATCTTTGAAATGGAAAAATGCCTTTGTCTTTTTTTTTAATCAAAATACACCTTGCTTTAATAGTGGGTTTATTGGCACAAATATAATTTTTTTGAACATATAACCAACAATTTCTTTAAAATAAACACTTTCTTGTGGGGAAAACAAAGGAATTAATTGACTTGCTTCTAAACTTGCTTTTTAAATGACACATGATTTTCGGTAACAGGATTCAGAAAACATGTGTCCATTCTGCTTAAACCTTGTAAAAAAATAAATAAAGTTGCCTTAGTTTGACCAATACACATTTTGAAAGTTAAATATGTTGAGTATTAGATTCAAGTGTGGGCCCACTGCTATTCCACCAAATCTTGCACTGTTTATGGTTAAAACATTATTCAAATGATGTGCTATCCAATCTAAGTATAATTATATATGTTTATCAAACCACTTCCAGCATGGCTCATCCAGTTGAATTTGTTTCTTTTGTTGTTGGCAGAATTGTGTTTAAGCCTCTGATCATGTCTAACGCCGCTACTCCATCTTCCTCTCTTTCAGCAGCCTGTGTAAGTGGAGAACAAGAACCGTTTCTTGAGCCCCTCGACGAGCCCCTGGGATCTGCAGTTGTGGGAGAGGAGGAAACACTGTTTACCCTGTCGATTCAACGTGTTCGGACAGTGTGACTCAGGTGGTGCAGGTGACGTGGAGTCGACACAACTCAAATGGAGCTGAGGAACAGATTATCACTGTTCATTTCAATGAAGGACAGACAGGTAAAACAAACTCCTTTTACACAGCAGATATCTAAACTTAAATTGTTCGACTTTTTTGGTAACAAAATAGACCCTTTCCTTTTACTAATATCGTTAAGTACGGAAGCATATTGCATTCACTTGAAGAAAAAATCTACTCTGTTTTTTCTGAATTAATGAGTTAATTATCTCAGAATTACGAGAGAATTTTTCATGGAAAAAGTTTTTGCTCTTTTTTTCTGAATTAACGAGTTAATTATCTCAGAATTACGAGATAATTTTTCATGGAAAATAAGTTTTGCTCTTTTTTTCTGAATTAACAAGTTAACTATCTGCAGAATTACGAGAGAATTTTTCATGGAAAAAAAGTTTTTGCTCTTTTTTTCTGGAATTAACGAGTTAATTATCTCAGAATTATGATTAGAATTTTTAATGGAAAAAAGTTTTTGCTCTGTGTTTCTGAATTAACGAGTTAATTATCTCAGAATTACAAGATAATTTTTCATGGAAAAAAGTTTTTGCTCTGTGTTTCTGAATTAACGAGTTAATTATCTCAGAATTCCGAGAGAATTTTTCATGGAAAAGTTTTTCTCTGTGTTTCTGAATTAACAAGTTAATTATCTCAGAATTACAAGATAATTTTTAACTGGAAAAAAGTTTTTGCTCTGTTTTTCTGAATTAAAGAGTTAATTATCTCAGAATTACAAGATCATTTTTCAATTTTTTTATGGAAAAAAGTTTTTGCTCTGTTTTTCCTGAATTAACGAGTTAATTATCTCAGAATTACGGGAGAATTTTTCATGGAAAAAAGTTTTTGCTCTGTTTTTCTGAATTAACGAGTTAATTATCTCAGAATTACGAGAGAATTTTTCATGGAAAAGTGTTTTTGCTCTGCTTTCTGAATTAACGAGTTAATTATCTCAGAATTACAAGATCATTTTTCTCTGTTTTACTGAATTAATGACTTCTCTCAATCTCAAAAACTCAAAAAAACTTTTTTGCATGAAAAATTCTCTCGTAATTCTGAGATAATTAACTCATTAATTCAGAAAAAGTGAATGCAATACGCTTCGTACCAAAGAAAGCTTTTTTTTCTAAATATCTTTTTTCATTAAAATTAAAATGGTGCATCAGGGTGTTCATAGGTTAGGCTACATGTTTCAAAATATATGACAATACATTTAAAAGTCAACATGGGTTCAAGTAATATATCTCTCTACACTCTTAAAGATAAAGATTCTTCATTGGCATTTGCGTTTCTGTGAAGAAACTTTAACATCCAAGGAATCTTTCCATTGCACAAATGATTTTTATAGAAAAGAAAAAAGTTCTCAAAAATAAGAAAAAATGGTTTCTTACTGAAAGGTTCTTTGGAGAACCAATTTTTTTATGGCATCACTGCAAAAAGTGTATTTTTTTAAAAGTGTAGCTAACAATCTCCTCTATAGGGAGCTCAGAGTCATTTCAAGAACTCATTTAGCTAAACAGCATTACAGTTTTAGCTCAGAATTTGTATCAGCTCTGCTCTTCCTCTGAATCTAGCAATGTAACTGAAACCTGTACTGTATGATTCAGTACTTGCTTTCATTTTGCATTTCTTTACATTGGGGGAAAACAATTTCCTTAATGGTTCAAAGTGACTTAAACATGCATTTTACAACAATTTACAATATAGGAGCTAACAGAGCAGAATACTGATTCTTTCATTTTTAATTTTCAAGATGTTTTTTTGTGTGCATCATTCTTTGATGTGTGTAACAAAACGGTTGCAAAGCCAAATCTTACTGTCATATGGTGGATGTGACAAACACATTTAATTCTCTTTCTGTTTCTCTCTCACAGAAAGCCCTGCATACTCAGGGCGTGTGCGATCTAGAGACCAACAACCCAATAGCAGACTCTGCTCTGATTATTATGCGCACAAGTTCTGCAGACGAGGGCAAATACACCTGCAAAGTCGCCACCTTCCCCTCTGGAAACTTTGAGACAGTGATTTTCCTCACAGTGTGGAGTAAGTACATTTAACCAGTGCTTTGGGCAAACAAAAGACAACAAACTTGTGGCATGCAAAACTAAAAGTAATTAATTACTAGCTACTAATTACATCTTCAAGAGTGCAGTTGGATTTATAGAGAGCCTAAGTCCCGCTGAGCCTCTGTGAGACCATCCTGATCTCGCGAGCTTTCAAGGTTTCACTCGCAGATCAGTCTGGATACTTTCCGTTAAAGAAAATTTGGGAGCAGTTCACCAAACGAACGTCCAATCAGCGTTGGCTTTGAGGCGGGTCTGAGGTGTGACGCAACGAGAAGCGCGACAGTTTTTCTTTTTAAGTTTTTTTAATTTTTTTTTTGTTTTTCTTTTGCCGACATGTTTATTTGCTGAGCTAACGAGCCTTTACCTGCAGCAGCAAGAGTAGCCTGGCTTGTGGTTTTGTTTTCGTCGTCGCTCTGTTAGTACGTCATATGCTTCGTTGATCTGATTGGTTGATTTGGCCCGTCCATCACCAACATAGGCCAATCAGCTAACCAGTGTTTTCGCCCCTTTCCAAAACTACTTCAATCGGAAGGTTTCCAGATGGATATGCTGAAGCAAATCCATCTGGCGGAGTCAGGTTAAAGTCCCGCCCCTCCGCTTCCGGTTCATGGGACCTTATTTCGGAAAAATAATGCATGGGAGTCAATGGCGACTAGAGATAACTTATCTTTTTATTCCATCTGAATTGTGTCCTGGATTACACATATGATGTTTGTCAATTTAAAAGATAATTATGAAAGTCAAGAAAGTCGCAGTTCGTCACAAAACAAAAGAGTAACTTTTAGTTTTATGTGAAAAACGCTCAATGAACTACATCTCCCGGGAGGCGAAACAACGAGCGAGATCCACTGCTGTGTGTGTGTGCAGTCTGGAACAACACACTCATGACGGGTAACGTTCACGATTATAACGGAAGACTATAGAAATAATGACATAGCCTCAGTAAAGTTCGCTTCATTCATTGAGAGAAAATGCGCCTTTGGGGTTTGTAGTCTTTGTAATTACGTATTTTCACAGTCTTACATCTCAACAGTTTTACATCAAACTATGACTTTCTTGACTTTAAAATGTATCTTTTAAATTGACAAACATCATATGTGTAATTCAGCGATCAATTTAAACGAAATCAAAATATTTGTTATCTCTCGCCATTGACTACCATACAATATTTTTCCGAAATAAGGTCCCATGGTGGTCGACCGGAAGGGGAGGGACTTAGGCTCTCTATTTACTAATTACTCTGTCTAAAAAGTATTGCATTACTAAAAGTCCATTTAGCTATGCGTGTAATGCGCGAATCGGTGGGCGGGGCTAGAACCGGCCGTGTTGAAGTAGGCGTTGATCTTCGTCTGCGGGGTGGTGTTTTATCCTCTATGACGCCATAGTTCCCCACTTTGAAAATCGAGTCGTTTGCTGAGCCTGGTGCTTTAAAAAAAAAAAACAAGGACATTTTCAGTTCTGAAACTTATGGGATATTCTTATAATATGATGGGCTCTTAGATGTCAAAAGCTCAAGAAAAATTTGATTTCTCAGTTCATCACCCCTTTAAGAACTGCCCACTTTATACGTCAACGATATGCTTAATACGTCAACGATATGCTTAATACAGAGTTTTTTCGATGAGTTTTCCGTGTATAAAACGATCCCCATTCACACGGATCTGCGAAAACGACAAAAAACTGTATTCTGCTGCCAGGCCATTAGATGGGGATGAAACACTATTGACTGAACACGTAGATACGCATGTGCATGACGTCATCGTTTTCGGAACATGTTCGGAACATGAACGTGTTCAGTCTGTAGTGTTTCATCGCCATCTAATGGCCTGGCAGTAGAATAAAGATTTAAGTCGTTTTCGCAGAGCTGTGTGAATGGGTATCGCTTTTACAATGGCGTCGTCTGAACGCAGTTTTAAGCATATAATTGTAGTACAAACGTACCCTTAGATTTGACAGAACTGATTTGAGTCTTATGTAAATGCAGCAACCCTGCAGTAGTTAAGTTGAGTTTTAAGTTGAGTAGCAGATGAAGGATTTACCTTTGATTTCTTGACATAACTCTTGTCATTGCATTCATCGTCCCTTTCATATACCTAGACAACCCTCTAACCACAAGGCTAGTGCTGCTATTATGTATACAGTTACTGTTCTCAGAATAACACACAAGTATTGTGTTTGCCAATGGAAGTGATGATGGAGGTTTTAACATGAAAGTGTTCATTGTTGCTGCGATTATAAGAAGGTACAATAGATGCTGCTTTCTCCTTCAGAAGTATTGTTTATGATTGTGTTCAAACACACTGTTAGAGACTGGAAAGCAAACAGGGAGATTTTATACTATTTAAAAATCAGACACTGGTGAAATATCTGCTGTAATGTAGAACAAAAGACACTGGAATGAAAACACAAAGAAACTATCTATCATCTATCTCTCTCTCTCTCTCTCCTCTCTCTCTCGCTCTCTCTCTCTATCTATCTATCTATCTATCTATCTATCTATCTATCTATCTATCTATCTATCTATCTATCTATCTATCTATCTATCTATCTATCTATCTATCTATCTATCTATCTATCTATCTATTCTATCTATCTATCTATCTATCTATCTATCTATCTGTCTCTCTCGCTTATTTATTTGTCATTTTATTTCACAGCTAAACCCATCACTTCCCTGAATGAGTTCGTCCTGGTTGAGGGCCAGTCGTTCCGTCCGGCCGCTACATGCCGCTCGATGGCTAAACCAATGGCAGGCCTCTCCTGGGACACTGATCTCCCGGGTCAGAGTCAGAACCTTAGTTTGGATGGTATGGTGTCCTCAATCCAGTTTTCCCTCCACCCTCTCCGTAGCATGAACGGACAGAAGCTGGACTGTCTGGTCTGGCATCCATCTCAAAACGGCCCCCAGAGGATCTCCAGTAAACTTACAGTGCACTGTAAGTCTTAATCTCTTATATTGTTCTGAAAAAGTGTTCACTAGAGTAAATACTGGAACTGCTGTATAACGGGAGAATCTTATAAAGAAATGCCTGGGTCACAAATCCATCCTTGAATCAAACCAGAAAAAAATGCAAAAGAAAAATGCATAAAAATGTCATTGCATAAACATTTTAGCCTGTTTATGCGGCACTCTGGAATTTGTGTTACTGTAATAAAAAAAATCATAGTCTCATAAGACGGTAATGAAAATCATCCTGTTCAAACTCACTACATAAAGCATAAATTCAGTACTAATACTTCCATGTATTTTTTTAAATATACTGAAAAAATGTGTGTTGCATTTACATGATTTGATAGTGTACATCGGTCCCACATGCACCAATTAAGTTACATAAACATAATTTATTCATGTATCTTCAACAACATGGAATTAAGTCATTTTAAGATAACCTATTATGTAGTCTCAAAGTGATTTTAAAAGGTTCCCTGATTGGCTGTTTCAGGTATACATAATTACATATTCATTAATCCAATTAAGATTTAATGTATGTTAGTGTCACACAACTCAATTTGTAGTATATAGCCTGCAGTTAACTACCAATAGCACTTGTTAGCATACTGAATGCTAAGGTACATACACCATCAGCAAACAGCAGTTGCTATAAGCACAGTTGAATCGGTCCACAGCCTAACCAAATAATCCACTCTTCTCCACAATGGTAACCAACTGTAATTTAAATGGTTCTAATAATTCCAATGTAATTGAACATTAAACACAATTACACACTAACTTTTTCTTATTTTCTCAAAAACATATAAAACAACACTTAATTTCAACATTTATTCTCTCCTAATTCAGACATATGCAAAGCATGCTGGGAATTAACATGCACCGCCCAGTTTCAGTTAATGCAACACAAATCATTCATGTTATCCAACACAAATGGATTAAGTAAACTTAAATTGTACATATATTTAAGTGGATTGGACACAATAAAATTAAGTTTGGACAAAATGTAAAGCAATTATGTTGCTTAAGCTAATTTTAATTAACCAATTTGAACAAGCAGCAAAAACCATTTTTTTCAGTGTAGTACTTTACAAATAAAGGTACTACTAAACATAATTTTAAAATATATATATAATATAATCATATTTTAATATCACTTTGAATTATAGTAAAAAGAATGTTTTTAAAATGAACACTAAACTCAATGTATATCACTTTATTTAAAATATAATATCCTTTATACTGACATTACTGGAATTGTTCTTGATTAGATTTTTTTTAATAGTATTCATTAGTGCTGCTGTTTATTCAATGTTTATTCATTTTTGCCATTCCTTAAGACATATTTTGATGTCTAATCACTATACTTACTAGTGCAAACCACTTGCCAGGTTATACACACAAGCTGTGTATAGTACATTTACTTCAAAATAACTTTAATGCTGTCCTTACTGCAGAATGATTGATGTATTGTTTCACACATCGATCTTTATTACATCGCTGTCTGTGTGACTCAGAATGATTGTGAATTTTACAATGTGAACCTCAAACCCCTTTCCTGTTTACTGCGCTTGTGAAATTTAAATATGATGAAACTTTCGTTTTACCTTTTTATGTCTACAGATGTCATTTCCTTTATATGTGTTTTGACCTGTGGACATCTGTTTATTGTTTTAATCGATACTATGACAACATTGTTACTCTCTGAATCATCACTACTTGAGCTACAGTCATTAAAACATTTTTGCTTTGGGTGACTGGGAAAACTTAGTAGCAATAGTTCACCTAGAAATAAAAAAATCCTGTCATTTACTCAACATCATGTCTTTAGAAAACTATTTGACATGCTTTCTTCTGTGGAACTCAAAAGGAGAATACATGAGAATATCCTGGTTGTTGTTTGTTTGTTTGTTTTTTGGGGTGGGGGATTGTAGATTGAATCTGAACATTCAGTTCATCTGAATGATTCATTCACAAACTAGACGATTCTGACTCGATGATCTGGTTGCATGTGTGATCCTCACTTACAGTTTTCTTTTGACTTATTTATACTATGTGCACCATTTTATGATATTTTAATGGTGTTTTTACATCCTTGTTAAAGGGATAGTTCACTTTGAAATACATTTTTGGGATGTTTTAGCTTACCTCAAGGGCATCCAAGATGTAGGCGTCTTTGTTTCCGCAGTAGTTTAAATTTTGATAATTTTAGGTCAAACCGTTCTTGTCTGTCAGTCATATAATGGAGGTCAATGGTCACCACCTCAAAGAGCATGCACAGAGAAGTCCAAATTAAACATGATTTAATGACTCGTAAATGTAAGTACACATTGATGGCCTAAGACACGAAACGAGTGGTTTGTGTGAGAAAACGAACAGTATTTATATCATTTTTACCTCGTCCAAGTGATCTGCGGCCGCGCGGCGCTTTCGGTCTGTGCAAGTGCCGGAAAGCACCGGAAGTTATCATCTCTGCTGTTTGTTTTCTCACACAAACCGCTTGTTTCGTGTCTTGGGCCATCAATGTGTACTTACATTTACGAGTCATTAAATCATGTTTAATTTGGACTTCTCTGTGCATGCTCTTTGAGGTGGTGACCATAGACCTGCATTATATGACTAAAAGAAACGAACGGTTTCACCTAAAAATACCAAAATTGAAAATACTGCAAAAACAAAGACACCTACATCTTGGATGCCCTTGAGGTAAGATAAAACATCCCAAAAATGAATTTCAAAGTGAACTATCCCTTTAAATTCGGCATTATATTACCTTAAGGCGGGACTTGATTTTGTCCATCGGACTTTGATTGGATGGTTGTGGTTTGCTATTGGTGGATCTCATGTGAGTGACAGGTTGCTCCGCCCTCATCAAAGAAAAGAAGAGACGTCACTGCAAGAGGGGAAGGAAAGTTGTTTTAATTAAAGGGGTGATGAACTGAGAAATCAAATTTTCATGGAGCTTTTGACATCTAAGAGCTCATCATATTATAAGAATATCCTGTAAGTTTCAGAACTGAAAACGACCTTGTTAGTCCAATAAAAGCTTTTATTGACACCAGCCTCTACAAACATCTCGTTTTTGAAAGCGTGGAAGTATGACGTCAAAGACGCTAAAACCCCACCTGCTCATCAACACCTACTTCAGCACGGCCGGTTTAGCCCCGCCCACCGATTCGCGCATTCACGCATAGGTAAACAAAAGCATACCTCGTGATGACACACCGGAGCGAGCTCCCAGCAATAAACATTCAGTGCACAAAATGTTGTGCCGTGCCTGTGGAAGAAGACAGTCGCTGCATAAGCTTCCATTGGATTCCAATATTAGGAATGCCTGGTTAAAATGAGTTTTTAATGACGTTCCAGCAGATGAGTGTAAAACATTATCCGTATGTTCGCTTCATTTCACCGAGGATTGTTTTGTGAACAAGACACAGTTCGAGGCTGGATTTGCAGACCGATTAAGAGACAAGAATGGTGATGTGCCGTCTATATTGGATCTGACAGGAATTGTGCAACACACGGACTCTGGGTTCGAACATGTATGGGCGAATCCGGTTGCCATTTGACAACATTGGACGTTTTCCCCACGTGTATCTGACCGAAACCAACGACAGAGTTGAAGCTCATTATAATATGCAAAACTGTTATCCACTCACAGCAGTGGGCGTTTACTTCCTAGTCTTCAATGCGACACGCCCATAAAATCCGAGCATTTTTCAAGTAGGCTGAAAACTAGGGAAGAAAATAGCCCATAACTTATTCATTTTTATGTTTTTGAATGTAAAAACCAAGCGAACGTCATAAGTTGACCTCAGACAACAAAACAAAAATATTTAAAAAGCCAGTTCATGACCCCTTTAAAGCTTACGAGGCACATGAATTTTAAAAAGGGATGTGCATGGGCAAATCATTTATAATAAGCTTTAAAGCTGCGGTCCTCATTCTTTAATTGTATAATTGCATGGAGAGAGAAAAAAACAACAACCAGGACATCATTTAAAAAATTCTCCTTTTGTGTTCCACAGAAAAAAAGAAATGTGGGTTTGGAGCCCATTCCTGTAATTTAATTGCACACAATTGTGATCATTTAAACATATGCATGTTTCATAATGCCAGTATTAGGGTTTGTACTATAAGTTACAGTGTCAACAAGAGAAAGGATCAGGTGAACTTATTGGTCAAACTCAAAAGGGAAGTTCATCACAAGTTCAAACAAGAGGCTGAAACTGAATTAGACACACCTAATTATGAGACCTTTTTTTGTGTATGTGTGTGTACAGACCCTCCGAATGCAGTGATATCTGGCTACGAGGACAGCTGGCATGCTGAAATGCAAGGTGCGACGCTACAGTGCAATGGCGAAGGAAATCCCAAACCTCACCGATTCAACTGGACGAGGTAAGACTTTCTGTCTGCATGTCTTTCACCTGTATCTGTCAATCTGTTTGTTTGTCTTCCTCACAGCCTGTCTTGTCAGTTTAACTCTGTTTCGGTTGGCTTCTCCATCAGCATGCCAGAGTAATCTGTAGGTGTGGACGAGAAGGCCTAAATTCATGAGCGAATCTATAATCTAGATCAGGAAGGTTGCTAGGAAGTAAAACTGACACTGAGAGGTCATTGAAATACACAACAGTTGTTTTTGCATTCGTGAACAAGTCTGAGGTTAAATTAGTCACAATCACACACCTATTTTTTGGCATTTTTTGGGACGAGTGACTAAGGGGGTGTAGACGCCAACGTTTAGATGATCACGCAATTCCTGAGACAAACATTCTCTGGTTTCTCCGCCTTCAGTGGGGAAACCTGTTCTCGGGCTGCTCGGTGTGAATGCAAAGTAAATGAAGTAACTGTGGCCTGGTGTCGTGTTGCAACTTGTGCGGCAAACAGACAAGAGTGCATTTTCACACGGAGGGGTGAGGGAGTGAATTTGTGACGATGATGTCGGGAAAATTTGCCTGCATGCATGTGTGTCACAGGAATAGGAAGAGTGTTACTACTGTCCTCATGCAAAACACACTGTGCTCTATAAAAACATACTGTAACATATGTATAGTTCCTGGTTTAAACTGTGGACAATGTTCTTATTGTCTACAGAAACCCAGAGTGTGTCCATTTTTATTGGCTAAATAAATGCTAATGAACTTTTAAAAAGTGGGGAAATCGCTTCCCATGTCATATCAAACTAAATAAGGTTTGACAAACTACACTGAAAATAAATTGATGTAGAAAGAATTTTCTGCTTGCATTTGAAAAATAATTACACATTTTTGACATGTTAGAAAGACTTAATTAGTAGGGGAGAGCGGGGCACAACATAACACTTTTTGGTTTTGACTCAATTAATTAAAAAATAATTAGGTTAGATTAATACTTTTATTTTACACAAGCAACATACACATCTCTATGGAAGCTTGTTTCCGCCATAGAATGAAAAATATAAAAGGTAATTGCAACTTTTTATCTCACAATTCTGACTTTTTTTCTCACAATTGCGAGTTTACTTTTTGTACAATTGCGAGATGGAAAGTCAGAATTGCGTGATATAAAGTCAGAATTGCGAGATATAAAGTCAGAATTGGGTGATAAAAAGTCGCAATTGCGAGATATCAAGTCAGAATTGCGAGATATAAAGTCAGAATTGGGTGATATAAAGTCAGAATTGCGTGATATAAAGTCAGAATTGCGAGATATAAAGTCAGAATTGTGAGATTTAAATTATTCTGAGGGGAAAAAGTTAGTCTTTTTTTCCCCTTGGAATTGGCCTGATAAGTCGCAATTCTGACTTTATATCACACAATTGTGACTTTATATCTCGTAATTCTGACTTTATATCTCGCAATTCTGACTTTATATCACACAATTGTGACTTTATATCTCGCAATTCTGACTTTATATCACGCAATTCTGACTTTATATCGTCGCAATTCTGACTTTATATCACGCAATTCTGACTTTATTACACGCAATTGCGACTTTATAGCACGCAATTGTGACTTTATATCTCGCAATTCTGACTTTATAACTCGCAATTGCGACTTTTTATCACGCAATTCTGACTTTTTATCTCGCAATTCTGAGAAATAAAGTCAATCTCGTCATCTCGCAATTCTGACTTTATATGTTGCAATTCTGACTTTATATCTCGCAATTCTGACTTTATATGTCACATTCTGACTTTATATGTCACAATTCTGACTTTATTACACGCAATTGCGACTTTATAGCACGTAATTCTGACTTTATATCTCGCAATTCTGACTTTATATCTCACATATTCTGACTTTATAACTCGCAATTGCGAACTTTTTATCACGCAATTCTGACTTTATCTCGCAATTCTGAGAAATAAAGTCAGAAATTGCGAGATATAAACTCGCAATTGTGACTTTATATCTCGCAATTCTGACTTTATAACTCGCAATTGCGACTTTTTATCACGCGATTCCTGACTTTTTATCTCGCAATTCTGAGAAATAAAGTCAAATCTCGTCATCTCGCAATTCTGACTTTATATCACGCAATTTCTGACTTTATATGTCGCAATTCTGACTTTATATCACGCAATTCTGACTTTTTATGTCGCAATTCTGACTTTATATCTCGCAATTCTGACTTTATATGTCGCAATTCTGACTTTATATCACGCAATTGTGACTTTATTACACGCAATTGCGACTTTTTATCACGCAATTCTGACTTTATATCTGGCAATTCTGACTTTATATCTCGCAATTCTGACTTTATAACTCGCAATTGCGACTTTTTATCATGCAATTCTGACTTTTTATCTCGCAATTCTGAGAAATAAAGTTAGAATTGCGAGATATAAACTCGCAATTGTGAGAAAAAAAGGCAGAATTGTTAGATAAAAAGTCACAATTATTTATTTTATTTGTTTATTCAGTGGCGGAAACAAGCTTCCATACATCTCTGCTACAAATGACCACTTAACGTTTTTTTCTAGGACCTACCATTTTCGTACAGTTGCACTGAAAGTGACAGAAGTGCAAATGTTACAACTTACCCCATATACGGGGTTAATTGTAACAGACAGAGGGGTTAGTTGTAACACTTGTGTGTAACACACATAATTCAGTACTATTTTATTTGTATAGTTTGATATTGTTTGTGTATCTGTATAGACAGATATCCATACATCCCTCATCCAATCATCCTTCTATTATGGATCAATATCATGGATAGAGACATAGAAAAGGGCTGCATAGTTTTGCAATAAATAATAATAAATAAAATTATAAATATTGTAATTGCAATTAAATTAGATTTGTGTGTGGCAGGTGCATGTACAATTATTATTATTAATAATAATAACAGTAATAATAATACAAATTAGCTTAAAATAAAAATTAAGGGTTTATTGCATTAATAACATGCCATATTTTTAATAAATAAGCAAGTTATCATTCATAGTAGACTAAATTTTAAACATTTTAAATTCCAACATTGTTTGTGAAAGTCTAACAAAGTTAAATGTATAAATAAATACTCAAACTTGAAAAGTTGTGTGGCTTCGTTTTCATTTGATTATCATTGTACACTTGACGGCTTAATTGTAACACTCTGTTAGAACTAATCCCGCTGTGTATTACATATTTTAAGCCTAGCTAACAGTCGCTAGGAATTGCTGACATGTTTTAAAACGGTGCTATGTTTGAGCCAACAAGACAGTGATTAAGGCAATATAAAGTTAGATTTGGAAACGTATACACCCAACTCAGAAACCGAAAAAAAAACCTATGATGAAAAAAATTACTTTCATGGTGTCAAAACACTCTTTGTCCAGTATCTTCACGAAATATAATCAAAACTTTCCGCAAATTCGCGGGAGACCGTCTTCTGGCAGCAAGAGAAAAATAGCGGAAAGACAGCCTGCTTGATCCTGACGAACTATGTAAACGGTCCGTGTTACATTTAACCCCGCGTTAGGTTGTGCCCCGCGCTCCCCTATTGGGTACACTTTATTTCCTTAGACAGTCTATAAGTAACTTTGCAACTTGTCAACTAGCAGTCATTTACATTTATTCATTTAGCTGATGCTTTTATCCAAAGCAACTTACAATTACTTTACATATCAGAGGTCGCACGCCAAAGGCTCACATCCACTGCGCCATCACCACCACATTAGCCACAAGGACATTTTAAGTTGAGATTTATGAAATAATTAAGCATTAATCATTTACTGTATGTGCTGAATCCTTCAGTATAGGTTTTATTTGGGAACTGAATTGTATTTCTTTGTGTACACAGGAAAGGTGAAGCTCTACCAGAGGGTGTGACGGTGGACGGTGGCACGCTGAGCTTTTCCAGGCCCCTTCTCCTGACAGATCAAGGGGATTACATCTGCACCACCACCAATCTTGTGGGATCTGGAAAAGCTGAGATTTCAATAAGTATCTCAGGTGTGTATCCTGCTGAAAACTCTTCACTCATGTTGAGGTGCAATGCACAGTGCTGTCACCTAGTGAAAATATTATGCAACTGCGTGTCTCGTAACCTATACACATAAAGGAATAGTTCATCCAAATACTGTCATAATTTAATCTGCCTTATGTCATTCCCAACCTGGTGTAACACTTTACTTGAAGGGGTGTGCTAACATAAGACCTTCATAATCATGACATGACATATGTTATGAATATGAAGGAGGTTTTAAAGGAGTAGTTCACTTTTAAAAAAGCTTTTGGTGATAAATTACTCATCCCCATGTCATCCAAGATGTCCATGTCTTTCTTTATTCAGTCGAAAAGAAATTAAGGTTTTTGATGAAAACATTCCAAGATGTTTCTCCATATAATGGACTTCAATGGGAACCAAATGGTTCAAGGTCCAAAAGACAGTTTCTGTGCAAACTACAAACTGTTCAAAGGGCTTTAAATGATTCCAGATGATGAATAAGGGTCTGATCAAGTGAAACGATCACTCATTTAAAAAAATAAAAAAGTTTAAGTTTTATAAGCTCAAATGGTGGCCTTGCTCTGTTCTGTGATGAGTGTTTGTGACTCTCCTGTTCAAACTCGTTTATCAAAGTTAACAAATCTCTTTTCGTGTCATTTGGTTCATTCAACGAACGAAATGAACAAATTGACTTGGGAAAAGATTTGTTAATTTTGATGAACGAGTTTGAACAGGAGAGTCACGAACACTCATCACAGAACAGAGCAAGGCCACCATTTGAGCTTATAAAACTTCAACTATGTTATTTTTTTTCTTAAATGAGTGATCGTTTCGCTTGATAAGACCCTTATTCATCGTCTGGAATCGTTTAAAGCCTTTTGAATATTTTGCAGTTTGTACTGAAAGTATCTTTTGGAACCTTGAACTCGTTTGGTTACCAGTAAAGTCTATTATATGGAGAAAAATCCTGAAATGTTTTCATCAATTTTGAGATTTTTTATGCAAATATGACATTGTTTGAGATGTCTTTGTTATGACACCTTGACATAAACCGATACATCATAACCTGTCAGTGTCATGGAGTGTCATGACAACTTGACATTACTAAGACAACACAACCTGTCAAAAAACATGACATAGCAGATTAATTATCAAACTTAAGAAAGCACCTAGCTTTATTGGTTAACATTACATTTAACTGTCAGGTGGTTGGTTTTGACATTGACTGTCATGAAGCCATTATAACTTTTTAATGACAAATTCAATTAGTACCACTGTAGTTGAGGTCAAGAAAAACATTCATGACTGTTATAATGGCCTCATGACAGCCAATGTTAAAGCCAACCACATGACAGTTTAGCTTTGTTTAAGATGTCCTTGTCATGACAACTTGACATTAAATTATGTCCAGTGGCGGCGTTTCACAAAAACCTAGAGTATGGCATCTGGCATAACGTTACATAGAACAACGACATTACCGAACGATAACAAAATGCACAATGCACTGTTAACTTGTAATGCGTTGTGTCAGGAGGAAAGAAAATAGGGATAGCTCACAGCTAATTAGGCCAGACAGAAACAGCATTCTCTGAAATGGAACATTCAATCCATTCATGAATTTTGTAAAGCTGTGCACAAAAAAAAACAAAAAAAACGTTAAAATAATAATGAAAATACGATGTTTTTTTCCTGATCCATCATCCAATCAGAGAAGTCGGTGTTTAGACCAAGAGTAGTGCGGGGCTCATTGTTATTAATCACTTCATTATCACGTGTTTTGCCTTCGGATTTATTATCAAATTAATATTATAACAATTTTTTTTGCAACTTTATTGCACTGAAGTATAGCAAGAGAATGAAAAGTCACAATAATAATAATAATTAGTTTATATGAATAAGAATAACTTCATATGAAAGGAATTTCATAATCAATAAATAAGCCCAGATTTCACAGTGGGAAACCGTGTTTAATTACTCCAGCATCATTAAATGTAAACTGCATTTATGACAAACAAAGAACTAAACAGATACGGTCTATCAACAAATGCATGCACGTTTTCATCATAGACAGTAAAAGGTTTTCATCTGCTTTTGTTCTGACGCTGCGGAGAAGCCGGTTGGGAGGAGCCGGTTTCATATGACTTTTAAAGGTGACGACTGACCGAGCGACCAAGAAACGCACATTTTTGGGGGGCTGGGGTGGAAGTTTAGGGGTTTGAAAAGCCCTCCTAAAATCTTTAACGAGCATCATCATCAGCTGATGTTTTATCTGAACTCTGACTGCTAGGGTATGGCAATGGCCATACTCTGCCATATGCAAACGCCGCCCTGATTATGTCATATTTGCATTCAAAATGAAAGACACTTAATGTCAGTCATAAACATGCATAAACCCTACTTTATATTCAAGACATGTCATGGTTATGAGGGTGTCATGTCAGTCTTATGCACACTCCTTCAAGTAAAGTGTTACCTTTTTTCCATGTGAATCCATATAATTGAATATCCTTTTTTTTGCATGTGTCTTTTAGAGTTGCCTCTGAAGGAAACATCAGTGAACTACATGATGATGATCATTATTGCCGGTGTCGCTGCACTGGTTGTCCTCACTCTTGTCGTAATAATCATTTCTGTGAAACCGCCACTATAAACGCAAGAATAAACAACTGGCCATAGAGCTGAAGGAAAAAAAGTAAGAAATCTGTCTTTCTGAACACGGAATAGTTTACACGATGGTCTGAATATGAGAGTTCATGTACTTTAATCTGTCTGTCTCACTTTCTTTATAAGGGAGGAAATCAGCACTCTGTCAAGACAAGCCTCGTTTCAGAAGAGTGAACTCGAGCAGCACAGACAACAGATACTCTGGTAATAAATCCATATACACACACTTTTGAAACTAATCTATATTGTTAAAGGTTTGACTTTTTAAAAAACATGTTTATTGATCATTTGGTTTGGGGTTATATTGCCTATGCTCACTAATGGTGCATTTATTTAATACAAATTCAGTAAATATTAAATGATATTAAAACAGCTGTTTTCTATTTGAGTATATTTTAACATGTAATTTATTTTTGTGAAGGCAAGCTTAATTTTAAGCATTATTACTCTATTAGTCTTCAGTATCACATGATCCTTCAGAAATTATTTTAATTAGCTGATTTAATGCTTATACATCTGGTTTATATATCTTACTACCCTTTGGGGCAAATGTATATATGTAAACAAGGATGTATATTTATATCACCCTTCCTCTCATTTTGCTCTCTGTCTTCTTTTAAAAGGAGGACAATCATCCTTTAAGAGTTCGAAGGGACGATACGCACAAGTCTCTCCTCACTGGTTCGTCTCTCTTTTATATTTTAAAAAGTTACCAGTCACACTCTGCAGTTGTGTCTGTGTGTGTGCATATGTATGTATGTGTATATATATATATATATATATATATATATATATATATATATATATATATATGTATATATACACTACCAGTCAAAAGTTTAAGATCGGTAAGATTTTTATGTTTTTAAAAGAAGTCTCTTCTGCTCACCAAGGCTGCAATGTTTTGATAAAAATACACAAAAAACACAGTAATATTGTGAAATATTATGACAATTTAAAATGACTTTTTTATGTTAAATATATATTAAAATGTAGTTTATTCCTCTGAAAAAAAGCTGAATTTTCAGCATCATTACTCCAGTCTTCAGTGTCACATGATCCTTCACAAATCACTCTAAAATGATGATTTTATACTCCAAAAAACATGTATGATTATTATCCATGTTGAAAACAGTTTTTTACATTTTTATTTCAGGATTCTTTGATGAATAGAAAGTTCAAAGAACAGCATTTATTTAATTAGAATCTTTTCTAACATTATAAATGTCTTTACTGTAACTTTTGATCAATGTAACTCATCCTTGATGAATAGAAGTATTGATTTATTATTTATTTCCCCAAAAATAAAATACAAATTCTTACTGACCCCAAACTTTTTAAAGGGTAGTGTTTAATGTAACAAAAGCTTTCCATTTCAGATAAAAGCTGTTCTTTTGAACTTTCTATTCATCAAAGAATCCTGAAATAAAAATGTAAAAAACTGTTTTCAACATGGATAATAATCATACATGTTTTTGGAGCATAAAATCATCATATTAGAGTGATTTGTGAAGGATCATGTGACACTGAAGACTGGAGTAATGATGCTGAAAATTCTGCATTTTTTCTAGAGGAATAAATTATATTTTAATGTATATTAACATATAAAAAGTCATTTTAAATTGTCATAATATTTCACAATATTACTGTGTTTTTTGTGTATTTTTATCAAAAAATTGCAGCCTTGGTGAGCAGAAGAGACTTCTTTTAAAAACATAAAACTCTTAAACTTTTGACCGGTAGTGTACTGTGTATATATATATATAGTCTTATCATAATAGTCTTAATTGACGTCAAAAGTTTATTGCTTGTGTTTTGTTTTCCTCTAATAAAACCCCTAAATGTTTACTTTCACAGGATCGTCCTCGCTCCAGGGATAGTCGATTCAACGCTGGAGCGTTGCACAGTGGACTCACTCGGTCGCCCTGCAATTTTTAACGCGTCCAGACGAGGTCAAAACAAACTGAACGAGAGATCTGAATCCACTCGAATGATGATGATGGAGTCTTATGACGAGGACAGTAACATGTCACAGGTATGTTTCATGAGTCTGCATGTGCGGTTGACAGTAGCAGCCGTAGTTTTACTTGAAACAGGCGTCGATAACAGAAGAGACCTCCGCTTGCGCCCGTACAAGACCCCTCCCCCCCCCGGACGTCATGCAACACAGACCAGGGGCCGGTTTCACAAAGATAGACTTTGACTATAGATTAGATATAGTAGATAGTCAGACTTCAGATAGATCAGACCCTGACTATCTTAAGTAGGACTACACAATCCGATCTCACGAGAATTCGTACGAATTTCACGAGGTGGCTAATTTGTACGACCTCACTCGTACGAATTAGTACGTTTTTGCTAAAAGGTACATATTTTACGAATTGACCAATTCGCACGAATGACCTACCCCTGACCCCACCCCTAAACCTACCCATCACGTGGGTTTGGACAAATCGTACGAGTGAGGTTGTATGAATTAGTACGAATTAGCCACTTTTTAATCACTCATACGAATTGGTCGTAAATAGCGTAGGACTACACTACACTGCAGTGCATTTTGGGTAAAATGAGACACTTTTCAAAACAAAAAAATGCCGAATCGAGTAACGCGTTCAACCGGCGCTTAGTGTAGTTTACCCCAGCGGAAAATGTGTGTTTGTTGGAGCAGTATTAAAGGAGTAGTTCACTTTTGGAAGAACTTTTGCTTATAATTTACTCACCCCATGTCATCCAAGATGTCCATGTCTTTCTTCTTTCAGTTCGAAAAGAAATTAAGGTTTTTGATGGAAACATTTCAGCATTTTTCTCCATATAATGGACTTTACTGCGAACCAAACATTTCAAGGTCCAAAAGACAGTTTCAGTGCAAACTGTTCAAAGGGCTTTAAACGATTCCAGACGATGAATAAGGGTCTTATCAAGCAAAACAATCGCTCATTTAAGAAAATTAAATAAATAAAGTTTAAGTTTTATAAGCTCAAATGGTCGCCTTGCTTTGTTCTGTGATGCGCGTTTGTGACATTCCCGGTTCGAACTCGTTCATCAAAATGAACGAATCTTTTTTCATGTCATTTGGTTCATTCCACGAAACGGAAATGAACGAATTGAATGAAGATTTGTTCATTTTGATGAATGAGTTTGAACAGGAGAGTCACAAACGCACATCACAGGCCCTGTCCCAAATCGCGCACTTCACGCAGACTGCGGTCTCGTGGACTTAAATTGCGCGTGCTCGCCGAGTCTCACGAGTCCGTAGGCTGTCCCATTTGGCATTTTAACGCTCTGAAGTGTGCTCAGCAGCGCCCCCTTTGTACCCTTGAAGCGGTCTTCCACGAAGCCCGCATAGATACAGGCTCCACGCACTTTAACTACCCAGGAATCCTTGCGAAAGGCCAATCAGACAACAGATGGCAGGAGATTTCGCTCACGACAAGAGAATATTTAAGTATCATGACATAGGCGTACATTTTACCAGTTGTACAGTCTATTCGACCTTTATCGACCAGTGGTTAATATGTCAAACATAATAAAAGTGTGTTAAATAATACGATTGCATTATTTGATTCATTACATAAATAAAACCGAATGTATTGGCTTTACTGAATCATAAACGTATTATGAATATTGAAACCTATAAATTTTTCTTAAACTCATTTTCATTTTGTGTTAAAATTTAATATTATGTATTATTATGTACAACTTTTTTATCATTTACATAACCACGACATCTATTGTAATGCCCAGGTGGCATATAGAATTATAGAACTTTAAAAGCAGGCTGCGTAGTTCACATGGACATAAGATTTGAGAAAATAAAATAAATCCTGTTTTTGTACTTCTTCTATGCAACAACAAGACTATCTTCCTGTTTCCGGCGTGACGATGGAGTCTGTCCCAAAAATACCTCTCAATGCACCCTCGAAGACTCGCGCTAAGGGCACTATAGGTCTGCACTTCATGACGTCACCGAAGTGTGGACTCTGAGGAAGTCCACAAGTCCGGAGTGTGCCATTTGGGACAGGGCCACAGAACAGAGCAAGGCGACAATTTGAGCTTATAAAACTTAAACTTTGTTATTATTATTTTTTTTAAATGAGCGATTGTTTCGCTTGATAAGACCTTTATTTATCGTCTGGAATCGTTTAAAGCCCTTTCAACAGTTTGCACTGAAACTGTCTTTTGGACCATGAACCGTTTGGTTTCCATTGAAGTCCATTATATGGAGAAAAATGCTGGAATGTTTTCATCAAAAATCTTAATTTCTTTTCGACTGAAGAAAGAAAGACATGTACATCTTGGGTGCCATGGGGGTGAGTAAATTATCAGCAAAAAAATTTTTAAAAGTGAACTACTCCAATGCTTTAGTATTTTTGAACTGTTTAGTAATGCTAACACAGTTCTGCTTTATCAAATACATGTGCATGTAAATCGCACCTAATCACTATTTGCAATTTTGCTATACAGGAAACCCAACTTCTCCCTCCTCTCCACCCCTCTTCTTATTCCTCGGACCAGGCCGTTGAACTAGTCAGATCTCGGAACGGCAGTGCCATTCTCCCGGCAGAGGGGAGGCCGCGATCCGGAGGAAGCAGCAGGGGGCATCACTCACCTATGGTCACCACCTACCCGACTCTTTCAGACGAAGAGGAAGAAGATTCTGTTAGCCCTGCGGATTCAGGAGTGCACCGAGGTTTAATGGAGCACGACGCTTTTGAAAACGGCAGCAGCGAGACAGCAAGTTCACAAATATCCGAGGCGCTATCCAACCATTTTGAGCGCACTAATGGCACACTACGGCCCAAGTCGAAACCCAATAACATCCTGCTCCCGGCCAAAACACTTTTCCTCTCACCCATAGCCCAACTATCCACAAAGCTCAGATCGTTTAAAGTGTTGGTTTGGAAGCGTCTTGCGTTAGAAGAGAGTTGAATTTATCACCATTTAAACTCAGTTGATGTTACAGGAGGAAGTGCTATTTTGTAAATTCACTCTTCCAAGGGCTGTCTTGACTATGACTAACCCATAAAAATGGATGTATTATATGAACTTGTATATGAGTACATTCCCAAGATGGCAAAAACAAGGACAGAACTATCAGGCCATCATCATCTAACCAAACTCAAACCTGAAAAACAAAACCAGCATTACTCGCATAGTTCCTCAAATACTGTAGTTGCCATAATCCGGTGTGTATCTGGAACTGGGACGATTGCGCATTATGGGGCACAGCGTGTGTTCAGGTACAGATTAACTGCAGACCACCGGAGTTGAGCTTCACTGTGTGACCAAGGAAAGGAATTACGATATTTTTTCTTTTATTATTATTGCAACATGAGGCTTCACTTGAATTACTGTTGAGGGAGAAAATACTACATGAACTGTTTTCCGGTCATCCTTCACTGTGACTTTTTGACTGTAATGTCTGTAATCCCAAAAGATATCAAATGGTGTTTCTGAAATATTTTTTTATGCGTCTATTGTGTATTTTGACTGGAAACTGCCCAATGCATGAATAGTATTATGAAGTACTGCATTACCATGACTCCTGCGTGTGACTAAATGTCACTATATTTGCAGGCGTGACACTGTCTTTGTTTACAACATTTATACTTCATTATGTATAAAGCTTTAAATGTAATTAGTTTTAATAAGCAGCAAAGTGATACCGCAAGCTTCCTGTGACCTTTCTATCTAACAAAAAGTAAAGCCATAAATGGGTCTTGATGGTAAGTAACTTTGGTGTATTGAGTTCACTACATTGTATGAGGTTGGCGTTAATGACCGGTTACTAAATCAACCTAATTATACTGCATGTATCCTTGTTAGATTAATTTCAGAAAGCACGATGTTGAATCAGGTACATCATTGTTGGGTACCTTTCAGCCTACACCTGAATAGCACAATCTGTGAGGTGATTCATCTAGAAAAATGTACCATAATAACCATAATTTCCACCAAAACATTGCAATAAAACAGGGAATACTTTGAGATTAGCCACCACCGTTTAAAGGGATACTCCACTTTTTTTTGTAAATAGGCTCATTTTACCACTCCTCAGATTTAAACAGTTGAGTTTTACCGTTTTCAAATATATTCAGGCCGATTTTTTGATATTTAGAAGAATGTCAGTAACCAGACCAAAATAAAACAAAATAATAACAATAATAGTAATTATAATCAATAATAAAAAAAATGAACAAAAGGTAGGGAGTAGGAGTACAGTATTCAAATAATAAAACCAAATTCTTCCAATAAGGAGTACAAATACACTGCTTTAGGGCTTTTCATTCTTTTAACTGTCTCCAATATGCTTTACAATTCTTCCTTAAAAGCCTAAATCCATGGAGGAATTTTGAAAAATTGACATTTGTGAATGTAAAATTTCAACAGAAGCAACACATTATTAGTTACAAAAGACATCTTCTTATCCTTGATTAATAGACCAAATTGAACAAATTTCCATGACAATAACAGTCTTACAGGTATTCTTTGTTGCAACCAGCACAACGCATCCTTCCAAAATTTGTTTACTGGAATACATTGAAAAAACAAATGTTCAACCGTTTCTATCTCAACCTTGCATATTTGACATAAATTTGAATCCCCAATATTAAATCTTATTCTTAAAAATTCCTTTGATGGATATATATGATTCAGAATTTTAAAGTGCACCTCTTTACATTTTAGGATTAACAGCGGCGCATGGGTTATCTCTAATCAGAAGTTATGCATTTCCCCCATAGCCTTTTGGAAAATCGCAAAAAAAATAAGATCTGTGTTTAACAAGAGTTGTTACCCTTACACATTTTGTCTATCAAATAATCTTTACAAGTTAATCCTAAAGCATTTTTTAGTGCTAAAATGCTATCTCACTTCCGCATTTTGGCCTACAGAGTGACGTCGTAGCTTCGGCACTCTAGCCTAGTGTTTCTATATCTAAGCTCGGCTGTGATTTAGGCTACTTATACTCTAACAGGTTATCGTATTCTTCCTGTCGTTTTAGATAGCGCTTCAGATTCTAGAGAGCATTTGATTGGACGGAATATTGAAGAGAAGCTTAAGTCCTTCGCATGAGAACGTTAAACCAGAGGTCCCTGACTCTCTGTGGTCATTAAAAATCCCAGGATGTCTTTCGAAAGTGTAGGGGTGTAACCATAGATATCTATAAAATGGCTAGATGTCTCATGGCGAGAGTCTTTATCATCATCACCGGCGGCCATCTTGTCACAGGCAGGCTTTCTGGCGGGCTCTGATGTCTGATGTACTCTTATCTCGTTGAAATCTTGATGGATTTACAAACGGTTTGGTTTCTTACAAACGTTATTAATGTGGCTATAATTCTGGATGATTATTTATTTACACACTTATTATTCATAAGTATGCAGTATCATAACTACATCGTTGGCGTTTATAACAAACCAAACCGTTTGAAAATCGGTAGAAAATTGAGCAAGTTACGGTGATTTAGAAAGTACATGCACCATTAAAACAATGTTACGAGTGAGCGAGCTGCCTGTACAAGGTGGCGCGCCTCAGGCAGGTGCTGACGTCGACCTCCATTGGCCAGCAGCGCCAGACGAGATATCTAGCCTTTATACAGATATCTATGGGTGTAACCCCGGCATCCTGGCCAAATTTGCCCAGTGGCCTCTGTCCATCATGGCCTCCTAATCATCCCCATCCTGATTGGCTTCATCACTGCTCTCCTCTCCACCAGTAAGCTGGTGTGTGGTGAGCGCTCTGGCGCAATATGGCTGCCGTTGTCGCATCGTCCAGGTGGATGCTGCACATTGGTGGTGGTTAGGAATTCTCCCCTCTATGTGAAGTGCTTTTGGTGTCCAGAAAGGTGCTATATAAATGCAATGAATTATTATTTATTATTATTAAGTGCAGAGTCATCAAAATCATTGATTCATATTGGTGGAAGTGAGCGTTTTAAATGGTTTAATCCTCTAAATGCTAATTTTGTCATTGTTTTGGAGCACATTAGCTTATTGATAATAGTAAGACTTAACATATTTGTAGTAAAAGCAAAAAGAGAAAACTTACATTTGATTTCGTGGGGACTTTAAGAGCACCAATATCGGTATTTGTTGCTTGAATTTTGTAATAAAACTTACAAAATGTGAAACCTGAGACCTTGTTTAGTGTTAAAAGTAACCTGCTCTTTCTTGTCAGGTGGTGTTTTTGTCCACTCGCTGAGAATAGCCAAACAGTCCCTTTAAAAGGTATGGATGGCATTTTCCATTACGAACGAACAATGCTTGGCTGTGCAGGACTTGGACTTTTATTTTTGAATTTAAACCTGACTGTCATTCTGCACCTCATGTTTACGAAAATACTGCCTCTGAAAGTGGAAGGAATAGCCTTGAAAAAATGTATGAAAATATTGTTTTGCCTGCAGTTTCCCTCACAAAATAAAATAGTGGAGAATATGCAGAGTACATAGACATTGATTAACCTTTTTCTAATACGTCGTTCTTTCGGTTATTAATAATAAAATCATTAATGGTCACAAAGCGCTCAGAAAGGGACTTTTATTACGTCAAAAAGGCGTATCGCGTCCATTTTGTTGTCTGTTCACCATAGCGAGCTTCACACATCGCTGCTTTTAATTCTAAGCACATTCGCTAAGGAATTTACCACCCATCATCTTTTATCCTTCAGCGGTGTCGACGCGCTTCCTGATTTATTTTAACTTCCTGAACTGTACAGTTTTCTTTCAACTTTGTACATCTTTTAAAAAAAGACAATTGTGCATTTATTTTCCTGATAATATGGATTAATTTGTCGATGCCTGCTCAAATTGACTGGATAGTTCCACCTGACCATGCAGAATATCCCGGCGATAACACACTCAAAGGATTAGTGTAGTTTTTATAGATCATTGCATTTATATATAATATTTCTTATTTTTATACCCGGAATCGCGTTATTCATTTCTGCAGATTTTTCTAAGAAAGGGAAGAAAATAAAGAAGGAGGAAACCCCAAACAGAGGTACGAATGAATGTAACTCTTAGTCAATATGTCATGTGTTATTAGTGCATTTTTGCGGTTGTGGCTTGTCATCAAATGCATTTATGTGTTCACGACCCCTTTACTTGTATATCAGTCCCATTTATGTATTATGTGGTGTGCGGTGAGGTTTAAAAAAGTGTGAGTAAAAGTCCTCACATTTTAGGCCTAACATTATATAGCTATATCAAATGTACATTTATATCCCTAGCTTTTATAATTAATTTTGCTGTTTAAATTATGACATGGAAAAAGAGAGCGCAAATACAATTTTATGTTGTATTTTACACTAACAATGTAATGTTCTATTTATTAAAAACAAGTATATTTTTATAAAGTTAGTATTTTTTATTTTTTTACATTGCATTTTTTACATGTATTACAAAATGATAACTAGCAGTAACAATTTTAAACAATATTTATTTGTGAAATAATTCTTTTTTCTTTTTTTAAGTCAGCTTATTTTCAACTTATTTTAAAATGTACCTTTAACATCACCAAGTGATTGCTCACAAATTTTCATTTTTATTTTTTTAGGCCATTTCAAGTTTGATTTTGACGTGATACAAAGCGGTGATATATGTTATTAGTTGTTTCTTGCATGGTGATTAAGTTGTTTACTTGCATATTATTATTCATCATCTTCATTCGGGCCAATTCGAGAACGCGCACGAAAACAAGATTTATCGCGTAAACCAATCATACTGATGGATTTCCTCTTCTCACGTGACTTCCCCTTATTTGTTCTCAATAACCCCCATAAACCCACCGCACACACAAAAGTGTATTATGTATGTCTGTAGTCAGTGGCCTCGGGAGAACAGAAAAAGAGTGACTTTTAAATTTCACATTTTGTAATATCGATTATTTTCTCATACAGTTTTTTTTTTGTTTGTTTTTTTGTGAGACACTGCCAAGTAAAGAGTGGAAAAATATTTGTGTTTATTTAATGGTCTTAACCATCAATCACTGGAAGGAAAATTGGCAAGATCTGTACAAATACTGTAGATAAAGTTTGAATAGCTTTCCCTTTTGTTTCCTGTTAAGCCTTGTGGGTAAACTTGCTTTTCTTCCTGCTTTTAACAGGAAGACGTTTTCCACTCAATATTAATGGCTTCAAAGAGTTTATTAGTAGTTGAAAAATGTCTCCCAGTTCGTTTGAGTTTAACGTGAAACCAAGTATTCACTATAGCCTAGGGTTCAAATCTGGACGCTAACCAGGCCAAAACACAAGCCTGATGGATTTCTTATACCCCAAAGCATCAAATGATTTGTATTAAGATGGAAATAGTGTAATGTCAAAAGAAAATTGCAGAATATTGGGAAAAAGATGTACAGGAATGTCCCATGAAAACTCGTTCCTGGAAAGCAACCTTTAGACCACAGTTCACATGTCAGAGCTTTAGGATTTACAAAGTTGTAATCCATTTATAGTGAGATGTTTACAGGGTAGTTCTACCGTTTGACATGTCTCTATTGATTCTAGTTTGATCACATTAAAGACAAAAAGTGTTTAGGGAGGGTTCAGTTATCTAAATATATAGTCAATATATCTAATTAGAATGTGAATGTGTAATAGACCGTATTCAGAGCAGCGCCATGACAAGTATGGAAAGCGAGGCTGTGAGGGATAAATCTATTGTTTTCAATGGCAGCCACTCTATAATACGGAGGCGTATTGCATTCGCTTGAAGAAAAAAAATCTACTCTGTTTTCCTGAATTAACGAGTTAATTTTTCATGAGAATTTTTTTTGCTCTGTTTTTCTGAATTAACGAGTTAATTTTTCATGAGAAATTTTTTCTCTGTTTTTCTGAATTAATCGACTTAATTTTTCATTAGAAAAAAAGTTTTTACTCTGTTTTTCTGAATTAACGACTTAATTTTTCATAAGAAAAATTTTTCATTCAGAAAAACAGAGCAAAACATTTTTTCTCATGAAAAATTAACTCGTTAAATTCAGAAAAACGAGAGCAAAAAAATTTTCTCATGAAAAATTAACTCGTTAATTCAGAAAAACAGAGCAAAAAAAATTTTTCTCATGAAAAATTAACTCGATTTAATTCAGAAAAACAGAGCAAAAAATGTTCTCATGAAAAATTAACTCGTTAATTCAGAAAAACAGAGCAAAAAAAAAATTTTCTCATGAAAAATTAACTCGTTAATTCAGAAAAACAGAGTAGATTTTTTTTTCTTCAAGTGAATGCAATACGCCACCGTACTATAAACTTCCTAGATCACTTATAATTTTCCACACTGCAACTGAAATGTCTTGGAAATATATTTTTGCAGTATATTTTGTTTCAGTCAGCAGAACAATCCCAAAACATTAAATAACAGTACAACCCACTGAAGAGATGCATGTCTACCCCTCACCGCCTCGCTTTCATTCTTCACTTTCAATCAAAGATGGCGCTGCTGTGAATAAAGTCAATGTGAGGTAACCAAACATCAGACCTTAAATGTTGATGGTTTGTGACTTTAGCTGTGTCGTGTTCAGTCTCAGACCCGTGAGATCTGCAGGCATATAGAGTTGCATTCGACAAGAGGAGCTCTCACTTTTACCTCAATACGTAAGCCTATCTGACCTAATAACCTAGTGCTCAATGGAACAGATAAAGTATAAATCATATTTTACGTGATGGACCATATTTTGAGGTAATGGCCAAATACAGATCAGGGTGTTTATATATATTGACATGTATTGTAAATGATATTGCTGTGTTACCTTCTTTGCTGTTATACACATTTGATCATTTTTCCTAATATGTTTATTATTTAAATCTTGTTTAAAAGGCTGGTGTGACAACATGCCCCACTACTGATATCTTGTGTTCACCCAATTACTCCTTGAGGTTCACTTATAATTTTAGTACAGAACAACAAATGATTAGTATGTGAGGAGATATGATTATTTTGAACCCTGGCTAACGTCACTGCTATATAGATGAAATGAACACATTAAATAATTGATGATCTATAATCAACACAGAACTGACTTCAGCTGAAATGCATCATTTTCCTGTTTATCACCTTAAAACTTCCTTGAAACAATATCTATTGTATAAAGCGCTGTATTAATAAAGGTGACTAGACCTATAGCTTTATCTATGTCTTGTTCTGGAGGCTGTCAAATGCAAATATATTTGCCAGTACGACGTCACAGATCCGGCAATATCAATACAAGCCATATTTGGAGCTTGATTAAAAACATGCTTTGGACGTTTTTCGCTCCTCTGAAACTTTCAGGATGTTTTAATGGTATAAAGACCTCTTATGTCAAAAGATCAAGGAAAATTTGATTTCTCATGTCATGACCCCTTTAAAATTGAAGTTTATCTAACCTATTGATATGATAATGTGCATAGTGAATTGTGATCAGACTTTTTTCTTGCATTTATTTTCTTACCAAAATGCAGTTGGTCTTTTGCTTTCTTTTATGTTCATTTTGACTTATTTTAACATGTTAAAGTAGTAGTTCACTTTTAAAAAAACTTTTGCTGATAATTTACCCACCTCCATGTCATCCAAGATGTCCACATCTTTCTTTCTTCAGTTGAAAAGAAATTAAGGTTTTTGATGAAAACATTCCAGGATTTTTCTCCATATAATGGACTTCAATGGGAACCAAACGGTTCAAGGTCCAAAAGACAGTTTCAGTGCAAACTACAAATTGTTCAAAGGGCTTTAAACGATTCCAGATGATGAATAAGGGTCTTATCAAGCGAAACGATCGCTCATTTAATAAATAAATAACAAAGTTAAAGTTTTATAAACTCAAATGCTCGCCTTGCTCTGTTCTGTGATGCGCGTTCGTGACTCTCTTGTTCGGAACTTGTTATATTTTTTCGTGTCATTTGGTTCATTCAACGAACAAAATGAACGAATTAACTTGGAAAAAAGATTTGTTCATTTTGATGAACGAGTTCAAACAGGAGAGTCACGAACGCACATCACAGAACAGAGCAAGGCGAGCATTTGAGCTTATAAAACTTAAACTTCATTTTTTGGTTTTTTTTTTGTTTGTTTGTTTTTTAAATGAGCGATCGTTTTCGCTTGATAAGACCCTCATTCATCATCTGGAATCGTTTAAAGCCCTTTGAACAGTTTGCACTGAAACTGTCTTTTTGGACCTTGAACCGTTTGGTTCCCAGTTGAAGTCCATTATATGGAGAAAAATCCTGGAATGTTTTCATCAATAACCTTAATTTCTTTTCCGACTGAAGAAAGAAAAACGTGGATATCTTGGATGACATGGGGGTGAGTAAATTATCAGCAAAAGTTTTTTTTAAAGTGAACTACTCCCTAAACATGCTTCATGTAATATTTATAAAATACTATTCCGTGATTGGTTTAATCATTAATGGTTCCACTCTTCTGCCCACAGTCATGTCCTTCAGGAGGGGTGTTGTCAGGCAGAGTAAGTTCAGGCATGTGTTCGCACAGGCCTGGAAGGCTGAGCATTGCCTTGATGATGTCAGAGTGTCACGCGTGACGTGGGACGGTCCGCTCTGTGCCGCCAATCCCAAGTTCATTGCTGTTGTCATCGAGGCTGGAGGAGGCGGAGCCTTTCTAGTGATCCCGCTCTCCAAGGTTGGCATGCACTCTCTCTGCGATATGCAAAAACAATGAGGATTTACAGTTGTCTGCATAATCAAATCAACATTTGCATAAAATTGGTTAAGCTCACATTGTTTTCACATCTCTAATCACTAGAGCGGGAGAGTGGACCAGAACACCCCGACTGTGTGTGGACACGCCGCTCCAGTGCTGGATGTGCAGTGGTGCCCACATGATGACAACGTTATTGCCAGTGCCTCAGAGGACTGCACTGTCAAGGTTTGTTTTACTCCCTTCGACAAAACCCACACCTCATGAGTGGTGAATAAGGTGTCTTTATAATATTCAACTGCATTATTAAAGGAGTAGTTCACTTTAAAAAAACTTTTGCTGATAATTTCTCACGCCCATGTCATTAAAGATGTCCATGTCTTTCTTTCTTCAGTTGAAAAGAAATTAAGGTTTTTGATGAAAACATTTCAGGATTTTCTCCATATAATGGACTTCATAATAGGCTTATTGGTCACCAAACAGTTCAAACTCGAAAAAAGATTTGTTCATTTTGGTGAACGAGTTCGAACAGGAGAGTCATGAACGCGCATCACAGAACAGAGCAAGGCGAGCATTTGAGCTCATAAAACGTAAACTTTTTTATTTATGTATTTATTTATTTTTTATACTTTTTTATTTATTTATTTTTTAATATATTTATTATGAGTGATCGTTTCGCTTGATAAGACCCTTATTCATCGTCTGGAATCGTTTAAAGCCCTTTGAAGCTGCACTGAAACTGTCATTTGGACCTTGAACCGTTTGGTTCCCATTGAAGTCCATTATATGGAGAAAAATCCTGGAATGTTTTCATCAAAGATCAAAACCCTTAATTTCTTTTCTACTGAAGAAAGAAAGACATGGACATCTTGGATGACATGGGGTGAGTAAATTATTAGCAAGTTTTTTTTATTAAGTGAACTACTCCTTTAAGACTATGAAGATATACATGGGACATTTTACATTGTCATTTTTGTTGAATGAAAAGTGTTTTAAGTTTATCAATATTTATCTATTTTATTTTTCAATCATTTAAATGTTACTTTAAATGGCGTTTTTGAACCAAAAAATTTGTAAAAATATATATTTACAAATATTGTACACATTTTCCCACATAATATACATATATTGCCAATTAAAAGTTTGCAATAATTCTTTTTATGTTTGTAAAACTGACTACAACAGTATTATTATAAAATATGATTATAATAATCATATATTATATATAAGATATAATAATAATAATTTTAAAATGTAATCCATTTCTGTGAATGCCAAAGCTGAATTTTCAACATCATTAATCAGTCACATGATCCTTCATAAATCATTTTAATATGCTGATTTGCTGCTCAATTTTTAACAGTGGTTCTTCTCATTATTATCAATGTTTGGAGATGATTTTGCTGCTTAATATTTTGGTGGAAATAGTGATTTGTTTTAAATGCTTTAAATTGATTTAAATATATATTTATGCAATATAATGTCATATATTTATATATCATATATTATTTCATTATTCCAGTTTTCAGGGTCACATCATGATCCTTCAGAAATCATTGTAATATTCTGATTTGGATTTCAATTTCATTAAAATTGTACTTTGTTAAAATCTTTTTGTCACAATATTAATGTCTTTTTGATCAATTCAATGTGTAATTCCTGATTAAATGTATTAATTTATATAAAAATGGGAGTGTATCACACTTTTTCATAAAAATATTGAGCAGCACAACTGTTCTCAACTTCGATAATAATAAGAAATGACTATGAAGATTTTTCTATTTTGTCAAGGAATCCGTGATTTTTTGTTTATCACGGTTTCTACAAACATCTTAAACATCGCATCTGTATTCGTTTCACTTTGATAATAATAGTAAATGTTTCTTGAGCAGCTGAAGGATCTGATTCTGAAGGATCATGTAACAGAGAAGACCTTTAATTTTACACAGATGATAGTTTTTCTTGTATCTGTATATTGTGCACAACAGGTTTGGCAGATTCCTGACGGAGGTCTTATGTCTCCCATGTCTGAAGCTGCTGTGACCCTTGAGGGCCACAGTAAAGAGTGGGCATCCTAGCCTGGCACCCTACGGCCCTCAACATCCTGTTGACTGCAGGTAAGCACTTCCTTTGTCTATATTTTCTTTGCGGCTCTCTGGTGCTTGGATTAAGTCTGTTCTGGCACGCTCTATTTCTGGAGTGTGCTCTAATTCTGCTCTCTTAACCTGCTTTATATCTTTTCTCAAACCCTATTTTTGGATGTTGGAGTTTGTTGATGGTCTTATGCACCTTTAAACTACTGAAAAGTCAGTAGAGCTGTCAAACGATAAAAAATGAATTGCACTATTGGCTGATTCTGTAATTAAGTGAATCTTAATTAATTGCATCAATATTTGTCGAGAATAGCCAACAAATGAAGATAAGACATTACACTATTGAGGCGGACATAAATAAGCATGACAAAAAGTTGTTTCAAAAGTCAATATATTGTTTTATTTCCATGTAATTAAGAAATAGGGGTTGATATGTCTACACATCTACACGTGTACAGAAGTAACATATATAAAACAAAAGGTTTGCGCACAAACAGACTAAGAAAGGCAGCTTTAGGTTTGATTTGCATTAGCATGTAAATATCTGAGATGCAAATCTTAGTTCTTAAACTGGTTAAATGTTCTGGTCTTGAATGGTCCACTGTGGACTTTCTACATACTATAAGTAACTTTGCAACTACATCTCAAGTTCAACTAACAAACATTAGAGTAGTGGACCGTCTGCTTAATATCTGCTAACACTTTATTTTGATGCTCCCAAAACAGACGTTCTACTGACTATAAATAACTTTGCAACTTCATGTCAACTTATTCTACTACCTGAACGCTCAGTCTACTAATACTCTAATGAGTTGGCATGTCTCTGTACCAATTTCTGGACCAGAGCAAGAACTGCTGAAATAAAGGGATAGTTCACTTTGAAATACATTTTTGGTATGTTTTAGCTTACCTCAAGGGCATCCAAGATGTAGGTTCTTTGTTTCCGCTCGCAAGTAGCTTCAATTTTTATATTTTAGGTCAAACCGTTCTTGTCTGTCTATTATAGTCATATAATGGAGGTCTATGGTCACCACCTCAAAGAGCATGCACAGAGAAGTCCAAATTAAACATGATTTAATTTCTCAAAAATGTAAGAACACAGTGATGGCCTAAGACGCGAGACACACGGTTTGTGTGAGAACAAACAGTATTTATATCGCTTTTACCTCTTGTAACCAAGTGATCTGAGGGTGCGGGCACATTGTGGCTGTGGAAAAAAAAAAAGATATAAATACTGTTCGTTTTTTCACACAAACCGCTCGTTTGGTGTCTTAGGCCATCAATGTGTACTTACATTTATTAGTCATTAAATCATGTTTAATTTGGACTTCTCTGTGCATGCTCTTTGAGGTGGTGACCATAGACCTCCATTATATGACTGACAGACAAGAATGGTTTGACCTAAAACTGTCAAAATTGAAACTACTGCGTAAACAAAGACGCTAGGGCTGCACGATGTATCACTTTAACATCGATATCGCGATGTGCGCATCCATCGATAGTCACATCGCAAGAATGTGCGATGTCACTAGGGATCGTTAATCCGTGATTCGTGATCAGTAGGCTGCGTGCCAGCAGCTCCCCGGCCCGTAACGCTTGTGATTCGCGGATTAAATGCAAAGTTTAACCGTCCATCATAGTGAGAGTTTATCAATTTGCAAGTCCTGTCAGTTTAAACATCAAGCGCAAGAAGACTGGAACTTGGGCTCTGTTTTCTGTCAGCCTTACTAAAGCGCAGTTTTGTCCCGCCAAACTTGACCAGTGAATGATGTAGATGACGATGAGTGACTTCTGCGCTCGTTTAACTGAGAGAGAAAGTCCCGGTCGCGCGTGCACTCACCGTCTTCAAACTCCCTTGCTCTCCCGTGCTCGAGCATATCAATGAATTGAGTTGACTGAATATCTTTGAGAATACATGACGGTAAAAGGTCGGAAGACCTTTTTTCTGAACTACCACTGGTTGTGAATTGCTGTTCCACACATTCAGAGATGACATTACATAAACCACACTTTCAATAAAAAAAAGCGATCCAGTGATGAAATGTTTTCTGTGTTGACACAAATCTTGTGCGATGTCCTAACCTGCCTGGATAATCACACAGCGGGTGTGGCGTGGTCCGTTAATGAAACGTCTGGTTCGCGAACTAATGACTCATTTGAACCGATTCACTTTAATGAATGGTTAAAACAACTGATCTATTCTACACTGAACTCAATAGACATACATTTTCAATAAGGTTCCATTTATTAAGTCTAGTAACTACATTAATAATAATAATAATAATAATTCATTACATTTATATAGTGCTTTTCTCTGCACTCAAAGTGCTTTATATAGGGGGAAGGGGAATCTCCTCAACCACCACTAATGTGCAGCATCCTGTTAACATAACCTGTTAATGACATTAGTAAACAACATTCAATTAATTAATATTAGTTTCTATGCGGATATGCTCCATAACAAAACCACCCCAGTCGTTCAATGATTCATTCTCCAAATAGAGCTATTCAAATCATCTGGGAAATTGTTCTAATATCGCAATATATATCGACGGAAATATAAAATATCGCAATGCCATTTTTTACCAATATTCGTGCAGCCTGAAATACCGCCTACATCTTAGATGCCCTTGAGGTAAGCTAAAACATACCAAAAATTTATTTCAAAGTGAACTATCCCTTTAGGTACTTGAATAAATCATGTACTGTTTTGTCTCGCCCATTGTTTGTCAATGTCAATCATTGCAGTGTTCCGATTCAATGGCGCATTTAAATATGTGGTTGTCAGTCCAGAAACCTTTCCGTGTACTGAACAGCATAAAAAAACTACATGTATTGGTATTGTGAACGGGTTATAAACACTCTAAAGATCTCTAAAGTTCAAGCTTACTGAATTCTTCACTCTCCTGAAAACTCCAGTTATTATATATAAATAAAGCTTTCTTGATTATAGAGTGAATCTCCTGTTTATATCGTATTTCTACTTTTTTGGCTATAGTGAAAGGATTCTGGACCCTGTGGCGAACATTGAACAAGCACTGAATAGCACCTCTGATTGGCCACCGCATTCACATGTTTAGCAGATATGACTGTGACTCATTACAATGCTCAACACTGGTTAAAACACGCTGTAAATAGACAGCGCTCAAACAAACATGAAAGAGAGCATTTGAAAGCAGCGTCTGTCGCGAGGTGGTACCAAATATACCCAGTACTGACCGTAACTGCAGAAATGCTGGTACCATCAACTTTTTTTTAGTAGTACCTGTACATTTGCCAGCCCTAGAATGTCTAAAGTGGACCATTGAAATAAAGTGTAACCCTTTGATCTGTGTCCATGTTCTCAGGATGTGATCAACGTCCTCTGTGTGTGGGATGTGGGCACCGGGAGATGGTGTACCAGCTGAGTGACGCCCATCCTGACCTGATATACAGCGTGAGCTGGAACCGAGAGGGAGCGTCCTCTGCACTACCTGTAAAGACAAAGCCTCATCAAGTCATTGATCCTCGACGGGAACTGTCCTTAAGGTCAGCCTGTTCATTCAAGGTTTCCCAACCGGGGTTTATAAAGCAATGTGACACAGACAGATTCAAAAGATTGGGTTCTGTATGATTGTTTTGGGAAGAAATCTCTTTTTCTCATTCGGGTTGCATTTATTTGATCAAAATGCAGTAAAAATAGTAATATTGTGAAATATTATTACAATTGAAAAATACAGTAACTTTTCTATTTTAATATGTAATTTATTCCTGTGATGCAAAGCTGAGTTTTCAGCACCATTAAGGCGGGCATACACTGTGCGATTTCGTCCGATTTCGAGCCCGAATTCTGACTCGATGTCGACTCTTTTCGTGTCGTAGACCGATTTTCAGCTTTGTCGTGCGTCGTTTGTCGTGCAGTGTACAGGGAGAAGCGAGAGGCGATTAACCTCTCACGAATTCGACAAACTGAATGGTCGAATGAATTTCTGGCATGTCAGAAATTTTGGTCGACTCCTCGTGACTATATTCGCACAGTTGAAGCAAAGCTATGAACCGATTTGCCTAAACTCAGTGTTTTTCCCTCACTGCGCCTGCAGAAAACAGAAGTTTAACCATTTCATCTGCAGCAAAAAATAAAATTAAAATAAAAACGAAAAGATGGAGATCTTTAAGCGGGATAATCCACAGATAGTTGTACATAAAACTATTTTCATGCACTTAATTCGCGGAGGAAACCACCCTCCGGTTAACATCGGCTGCTCTTTTGCCTCCACGTCGTGCATTAAAATCATTATTCTGTTAGCCCGATTTTGTAAAAAACTATTAAACTTTTAAGGTGAATGTATAATAATTATTACTTTACAGCATCCATCCTTCAGAGGTCCAGCAATGTAAGAAATAAAATCATTAGCTGCCTTACAAATGTTGCAATATCATCTTGTCTGCTATATCAGTCATAATTATCATATATCTACAGAATGTTTTTGTTGTGTTTGAAGCTGTATATGTAGGCCTATGTTGTGCTCTCTTCAAACAGATTTGATTCGAGCATCCCAGTCAACATGTAAAATAATTTGTCCTTTCTTCTAATACACAACAAAACCCATAAATTATTGTATAATCTGCGTACAAAAATTTCTGTAAGTTTAAACTAGCTACAAATTACTGTTGCTTACCTCCAGTTCGTGTTGCAAAATGGATAATATTACCCATGTCTTCCAAGCCACCTGCGATGTAACACCTCTTTTATTAATTTGTTAAACAATGTTTTTGAAATAAACCTGTTTTTAATTTTCATTGATGATTAATTATGGCAATGTCGGACATATCATAGATTCTTCTATTTTATATGCCTATAATTCATTGTAATTGACCTAAATGTTTTAGACAATTTTTAATGAGGAGTAGGCCTATGATTATGTAATATTTTATTACCCTCACAGCACGTTGGTTTGTGCAGTGAAAATATTGTGTGGCAAATTAATTACAATAGCGGATCAATTTAATAATAAAATTAGCCTATAGGCCTCCCCTAATAATTATAATACAATAATACTAATATAATTAAATGCATAAATTGAAAATGCTAAATCATCTTGATATTGATAGCAGATGCTTGTTTTGACAACATCTCTGGATACATACACGTATATAGGCGCAATCCCGGGGTTGTCGCAGATATTACACGTATAGTGTGAGCAGTGAAGTCGCAGCTCGACGATTGAACCGTACAGTGTGAGCACAAAAATCCTGAACTTTGGCTTTGCATCGCATGCGATTTACTCGTTGAGTGTGAGTAGGTACCTTGCTGAAATCGCACAGACATCGCACAGTGTATGCCCGCCTTTACAGTCTTCAGTGTCACATGATCCTTCTGAAATTGTCATATGCTGATTTGCAGTTCAAAACAATATTTTTTTAAATATAAATATTTTCTAACATTATAAATGTATTTAGTCACCTTTGATCAATTCAATGGATCCTTGCTGAATAAAATGAGTCTTTCAAAAACAATGTTACTGACCACAAAACTTTTCAATGGTAGTGTAAATACGGATATTTCAGTGTGATAGTTAGTTAGAATTTTCCTAATAAGCTGAGATGATACAGGTGTTCAACATAATCATGGGCATATAAGTGCACCTGAGGATTAATATAATTATTATAAACAATGTTTATTGAGCAGCTGCACCTTATTATCCCAAAGTTCAAAGCTTAGCCTCTCCAATTGAAATAATGTGAAAATAACATTTGTATTCATTGGAAGTGTCTGATGTGACTGCAGTTTTGGTTTGAGATACAGCCGACTTGTTGGTGATGTAGTTGAATTATGTATGAATAGAATGTTATTGAATTAGCACTTTATAAATCAATAATTTAATAAATAACTTTATAAAAATCAATAATAAAACAACAATTTTGTGGTTGCCTCTAAACATGAAAAGTCTCCAGTTAGCTTAGACTTTGCCCTAAAGCGGTCCTTGTTTTCTGCATCAGGTCACTCAGGAATGTGTCAGTGTTTTTGCACAGATATGTGATTTTTCTTGTCACTTGACGATGTCACACTCAGGTGCGGGAGAAGGCTCATGAGGGCACCAGGCCAATGAGGGCCGTCTTTTGGCTCAATGGGAAAATCCTGACAACCGATTCAGTCGCATGAGTGAGAGACAGCTTGCTCTCTGGGACACAGTAAGAGCATTTTTTAGAGGAACATCATTGGTTCATTGGGCAGCAAGAACGTTTTATCCTTTAGAGCTTGTGGTGAAGCTTGAATCTGTTAATAGAAACTGATTGATCTTCCTACTGTAAGCTTAATGGGTAGTTCATAATCAATAATATGCACTACCAATCACAAGCATTTTTATGACATCTGAGTGGTGACGTTGCGAATTGCAACCAACAGAAGTTACGGTGACCGACAGGAAAAGATGTCGTCGCCTGGGACAGCAGAGAGTAGCTAGTTAAGCAATGAGGTTTATTTAATTATTCAGTAAAACAATATGTTGTTACGAATATTATTGTTACTTGTTCATCATTGCGTCTGTGTTTTATTCGCAGACTTAGCTAGCTGAGGAACAAAACTTGTCTGCGCATTGTAATGTAAGGGGACCCGGTGTATATAAATAGAAACTACTCATTCTAAGGTAATAAAAACATAACGGTTCATTAAGTAAGGTCTTTATACACCACTGAAAATTTAGTTATGTATATTATATTGCATTTCTGTCAAAAAAATGCTCCTAAATATTACACATTGCACCTTTAAGATTATTTTTTAATGAAATTAATACTTTCATTGACCAGGATGCATTAAATGTAGAGCTCAAACCAATAAAAGATTTTGAAGGCCGATACCAATACAAATATTTTGGGGTTTTTAAATTCGTTATTCCGATATATCTGGTATATTTCAGAAACGCGCAACAAAACATTAACATATTTCCCTAACATTAGTTATTTGTAATTATTTATGAGTTTTAACTAAAATAATATGATAATGCATTTTAAAAAGAAACTTGTTTCTTTTATTGTCACAACAGAACAGACTGATGATAGTGGCATTAGTTAGCTTTGTGGTTAGCTAGTCTATGATGAGTCATAATTTAGCAATGGATTACATCATACTGCAAATTGTAAAACATACATTTTCAATATAACAGGCCAAGGAGAGATGATACGTCTCATTGCTATAACTGTCATCGCGCTATTAAAGAAATACTTCAGTCACATTGTCAAAAGTTAAAAGGACAGTCAGTCAACTACACTGTAACAACGTAACGTAACTATTACTAGCTAATTCCGGTTCACTCTCGGCTTATTTAACAGCAGCAAAACTGGACATGATAGTCACAAATGTTGTCATGCTTATTTGAGTTAAGCGAACTGATGGGGATGTCTTTTAATTGTTATTCAAGCAATGTATGTTGCGTGACTCAACTAATCGAGTGTTGCCAACAGGGACGGTGTAGAGTGCCCTCTGGTGGACAAACTATACAACTCCAACACTCATGACATGGTTCAAGCATGTTTTCATCCATTTTTATTTTATTTTTGAAATATTACTTTATCGGCCATTATAACTGCCAATACCGATATCTTTGGAAAATGCCTAATATCGGCCGATAATATTTGGACTTGCCGATATATCGGTCTGGCGCTGAATTAAATGTCTTTACTGTCACTTTACTGTAAAAATTTAAGCAGGAAAGCAAAAAGAGAATCCTTTCGTCACCGGGATGCAATACATTCTGCGGTAAGTCTAGGCCGTGAAGGATCCGTCTGTTGTATCCTTTTCATGGTCCAAGAAACAAAGGATGCATTTGGAGGAGCCTTCGAAGTGGGACATGCCTTCGCGTGCCGCGGTGATGCAATTGGCTTTCGAAAGCTGCCTTCAAAAGGATGCAGCCTCTGAAGTTGGTCTCAGCTACAGTCTTAAATTAGCGGCTATTGTATGTTTATGCAACTGGCCAGAGGAAACATTTAATCAATCAATCAGTCAATCAAATGAGCTTACTTACTACTATCAGATGTTGCCTGTCTGGTTCAGTTATGGATATGTTTTGGTAATGATATGTTGTTTTAATAACCTGTTCTGTCTGTGCATTTCAGAGAAGATCTGTCTGAGCCAATGGTTACACAGGAAATGGACACCAGTAATGGAAGTTCTGCTTCCATTCTATGACCCAGACACCAACATGGTTTACTTGTGCGGGAAGGTAAGATTACCCAGCTGTAACTGCTGCACGACAGGTTTCATACAGTTCGTACCTGAAATTTTAAAAATATGCCCTGTTGAGCGCAATCATAAACTCTCTCTGATTGGCCATTGTGTTCACGAGCTCATCGGATATGTCTGTGATTGGCTACAATGATGAACGCATGGAAGCGTTCGAGAGCACACGGGTCTATCCTGTGCCAGCGGACCGGCTCTGCTATGAGACGTTTGCCTTCAAACACTTCAAACGCTTCTGTGTGTGTCTGTGTAAGCGCTCGCTGAAGAGCATCATTGATGTTTATTTACTCACGTGTTTTAAAAGCACTGATTATTGTAGCCAATCACAGACATATTTGATGGACTCTAGTATATAATGGCAATTCCAATCACTGACTCGGGTAAGTTTCCTTACAGACATTAACCCCTTACCTGTCACCCCCCTTTTTCATAATTAGGGCCCCAAGCCCTGAAAGGCGCAGAGCCCTATTGTTTTCCTTCCGATTATTTTTTTTTTTTTTTTTTTTTTTTTTTTTTTTTTCTTTCTAGCGACTATTCGGGCACTTTTGGGGCCCTTAACATGCTCTGAAAACTCTTGAAACTTTGCACACGGGTCAGAACCGCGGCCATCAGAGCCGGGCTGAAGCTGGTACCCGGGCGTGGCAGGGCGGCTCGTCAGCGCCCCTGGAATGGGGTCCGAACACCTGGTCCATAACTCAAACACACTTGCATGTAATAATATGAAACTCGGTACACATGTCGATAGCAGAATTTCATCTATACCTCGCGTTCTTGCTTTTTACCCCAGCCCAACAGGAAGTCGGCTATTGAGGTTTTTTTGTAAAACACACGCAATGAACTTTTAAATACTCCTCCTAGAGCTCTGATCCAAATTCGACGAAACTCGGTCAGCTAGAAGTCAAGACATTGAGGATGAAAGTTTGTGTGGGGATTTTTGATATCTCTGAACGGTTTGGCCGTGGCGAGGAAACGAAACTATGGCGAGAAACGTGAAACAGGAAGTGTGTCATAACTTCAGCATACATTAACTGATCTGGATGAAACTTCAGCAGTGCGTTCGCTGTAAGAGGACGATCACATGGATGTGACTATTGTGAGTCAAAGTTATAGCGCCACCAACTGGCAGCAGGAAGTGTGTCACTTTCAAAATGCTTTGAAATCACCCTCTTATTTTTACCCGATTTGCTTCAAACTTCATCTGTATAATGTACATACACGGCAGATGAAGACCTATGAATGGATTCTTGATATCTTTGAAACTGTTGCCGTGGCGACGCATCAAACTTTACCATTCTTTTAGGATGCATTCTTTTAGGGATTCGAACATTTGTCCATAAATCAAACACACGTGCATGGATTAATATGAAACTCGGTACACTCATAGATCACATCAGGCCAAACAACTTTCGTGCTCTAAGTTTTACGACAGTTCAAACGGAAGTCGGGAATTATGTTTTTTTTTTTAAATAATTGTCCTAGAAAAACATCAAATTACAACCCATGCTGTTACCAATCACCACCAAACTCGGTGTGCATGAAGTCAAGACATTGAGGATGCTATATTCCGGACGGATTTTTGATATCTCGAACGGTTTGGCCGTGGCGGATTTTTTTGACTAAAAAAGGACACATAAAGTGTGTTATAACTTGGTTAGTTTTACTGACAGTTACAAAACTTGCCGTGTATATTGTTCTATTCAAGCCAAACAACTTTCTAATTAACAATAATACGCTCAAACCCACAGAAAGTCAGATATTGTAGTTTGAATATGATCATGCTCCTTCTAAACCTAGGCCTGTCACACAGTCTGTGTGTGTGTGTGTGTGTGTGTAGGGGGAGGGGGCTTAATCATTTCACTGTGTGTCTGGCCTGCTAAAGTAAATACATTTCTTAAGCCTGGTATTTTTTACATAAGTTTTTATTTTTATTTTTTTTATAAGTAAAGGCATATAACCTGTTTAATTGTAGTGCATTGACAATAGTTTTATATAATTAGTGTATTAATTAAATTAACTTGGTCCATAAATCAAAAAAGTAAGTAAATAAACAGACAGATAGAGTATGGCAAACCGTTTTAACATTTAATCATTTTAACCTACTAGTCTCTATTTTCATGCTACTAGTACTTATTTTTTAGATACTAGTATCTATTCCATTAAGTACTAGTACTTATTCATTAGCTACTAGTGCTTATTCTTTAGATACTAGTGCCTTTTCTTTAGATACTAGTGTTTATTCTTTAGGTAGTACTACCTTTTTAAAGATACTAGTACTTATTCATTAGACACTAGTCCTTATTTATTAGATACTAGTACTTATTCATTAGATGCTAGTCCTTATTCATTACATACCAATGCTTATTAATTAGTTACTAGTACTTATTCATTAGATACTAGTATCTATTAAATAGATACTAGTACTTATTCATTAGACACTAGTACTTATTTCAATGGTGACTAGTAACTATTCTTTTGTTACTACTAGTCACATTTTTTCCATTGACTTCTATGGTGATCTGTCATTCAGATATCAACTATTCAGTTCTGACTAGTATGTTAGTATGTATTCCAATTGTGGAATACATACTAGTATGTATTCCAAAGCAGGGGTTACGTTTTTGCACGTCGTGCAGAATAACCCAAAAGGCACCAAGGTGGCGGTGCCACCGGCTTTATATATATATATATATATATATATATATATATATATATATATAATATAGCTGTCGAGCAGTCATGAGGGCCAAAGCCGGTCGTACGCCATCCCGGTGCCTCCAGGCATCGGGGTTGCGGTGCCACCGGCTTGGGCCCGCAATCGCTGCTCGCAGCTATATTTGACATTAAATGCACTATACAAACTTAAATGGTTGTAATTCAAGAATGCTTTGGAACATATACCCAAATTTGGTCTTGTTTTAAAGAAGACAATCAGCAGATTATTACTGAAGTGAAAATTTAAGTATGAAAAAGTTATGGAAGTTATCATTTACAGTAAATCAAATACAATTTATTAAGATATTTTTTTAAATATAAAATAAATATTTTACAAAATATTTTTTACTGTAAAATTACTATAAAATGAAAGCTATATATCTAACCAAGTTATGTTCCAAATTTAAAGTTGATATCACAAATTTTGAAGTTCCCATGAGATTTTGTTTAGGCGTTATACCAAAAATAGCCACCGGGTGCCATTGAATTCCATTGAATTTAATTGTATGCATTATAGGTCTTTATGTGTCCAAAAGATACCCAATACTAACGCAAATAGACCTGTAAATGCGCTACCGTACCGACCCGGACCCGTTCGTCATTTCAAAAAGTTGGATCCTTAACCTGTGCAGACCTCGAGAAATATACTGCCTGTGACCGAAACCTGGACCCGTTGATCATTTGAAAACTGGACCCTCTAACCCGGCAGAAAGACACAAACCCAACTGGACCCGTTTGTCGTCACATATTATTTCACATCGAATTGCGAAAAATAAAGCTTTTTGTCTTACCTAATTTTAGTAGTCGTCGTCTCACTTCCTTGTAACGTTACCCTGACTGACTGTGATGCATTACGATCCACCGAAAAGAAAGTTCTATCCACGTCTATTTCTCTCGTTATTCTAAGCTTAATCCACTCATTATTTCAGCTTTAAATGTCCACTTGATGTCACGGTGATGGATGACAAATGCATTCTTGCACATGACATGTACATTCTGACTTGAGTTAACTCGCATAATAACTTTTAACTGTTTGCCCTTTTGAACTATATTTAACGATTGCTTGTTGCTTGTTCAGCTTGATCATATCTGTGCTCTCTGCTCTTCATTGCGTCTAAATCTGACCACCAAAACTTTAAGATTAAACAAGACGGCTCATTTATACTATTATGAAAATAGGAGAATGTAAAAGCGCTGGTCTTGGCGGAAGCTCTGCTCTGATTGCCATAGAAAATGACACGCCCTTGAGATTGGACTTTGCACTCGCAATCGCACGGGTATTACACACAATGTTAAACAGACCCTGGACCCGAAGTAATAGCAATCGTACCCGACCCTGACCCGGCTGATCATTTAAAATATAGACCTCGAACCCGCACTGGGTCCCGGGTTCGGGTTCTGGGTCTATTGGGTCTCGGGTGCACTGTGAAGACCTCTAGTATGCATTCTGCCATAACAAATTAATAAATTTCTGTCCAAATATCAATTCTGTCACTAAATATGGAACCTTTAGACTCAGACCTTTCTGACAATATGTGTTTTGTCAAGATTAGAAAAGGTTTTGATAATAAATTATGAAAGATGATGCCCAAAAGGGGAGGGGCCTAATAAAAAATACCGTTTCTATGGTAACACAACGTCCAATTTCAAAACGGTTTTACAGGATGAATGCTGAGTTCGTAAGCTTTCAAATGATACCTAATTTATGATAACTACTAAAATATGTGATAAAATAATAATAAAAAAATGATATTTATATATAATATATATATACTTTTTAGAGGACTTCTTACCTTACTTTTTAAAATATAATTTTATTTTTTTTATTGACAAATACTAATTATGTTTTATTATGAACTTTTAGCACTAAAAACCAAAGTTTCAATTATTAAAATTGTGTGCGTCGACTTTTTGTGACAAAGGTCAGAAACTCCTGTAATGACGTTGATTTTTTTTGAGGCGCACTCTTGTCATAAATACATATATTACTGTTCATTCATAATTTGTAAGAAAGAAACCGCACTAAAATATCTATTTAGGAGTCTTAGACCTTTACAACGATATATAGTTTGTCACTGACTAGATTAGGATTTAATAGTAATATAGTGAAGTAAAGTTAGATTGCCTGTATACGGGCAAGTGACAGTTAAGGGGTTAAACATATTATAAAATACGCTACGTTTTAAAAGTTTGAAGTCTGTAAGGTTTATTTTTTTAATAAAGTAATAATCCCAGGGCTGATTTGATAAAAAATATATATATATATTTTAAAATGTAATTTAGTCCTGTGATAAAAGCTGAATTTTCAGCTTAATTACTCCAGTCTTCAGTGTCACATGATCAGAATTCATTTTAAAATGCTGATTTGTTGCTCAAGAAACATTTACTTTTATTATCAGGGTTGAATATGTTTGTAGAAACTGTGGTGGTGTTTTTTCAGGATTTTTTGATAAATAGAAAATGTATTTTAAATAGAACTTTGTAAAAGTCCTCACTGTCACTTTTGATACATTTAATGCTCAAAAGTATCAATCTCTTTCAGAAAACATAAACGATCATAAGCATATATTACTGACCCAAACTTTCTGAGCGGTGGCGTCACGAGATGTTGAGTCTTTGAGCACATGTGGATTAAGTGCTGGTAAATGTCACAGTGATGGTATCAGATTTTAATACCTTGGTACTTCTGATGCATACCATCGATCATGTGTTTCAGAGGTCCATGTAATAAAAGTAGAACTGGTGAACTTGCTGAAATGAGCTGTAGTTCAGCTGTCTGATACCGTCTCTCTTTCACAGGGGGATTGTACCATTGCTACTTCGAGGTGACGGATGAGTCACCGTTGTTCATTTCCTGAGTCTGTACAGCAGTAAGGAGCCACAGAGAGGTGCTGGTTTCTAAGCAAACGAGGAGTAGATGTCAACAAGTGTGAAATAGCAAGGTACAAACTCAACTACTGTGTGACTTTAAGACAGTGTCATTCTTCAATGTCCTGACTCTTTTTATTTAATAATACCTTAATGAATCCCTGAGTGGTTCATTTGAGTGGCAACTCCAACTTCAGTCTTTTGTTTGGTGCCAATGTTGTTTGACTGGTTATTTGACTGGGATGTTTGACTTGCTATTTTTAATGTTTTCTTACCCTCACGTGATTCCATTTTTTCTACAATGGAACACAGATTTTTTTTTTTTTTTTTTGAGAAATATTCACAGGGCAACATAGAAAGAAAATGAGGGTTGTTATGTAATGTGATTCTGTGATGATAAAGCTAATTTTCAGCATCATTACTCCAGTCTTCAGTGTCACATGATCCTTCAGGAATCATTCTAATATGCTGATTTGAAACTGTGATAATTTTTTTTTTTTTTTAGGAGACCGAGATACACATTTTTTTTCAGGATTCTTTGATGACAAGAAAGTTCAAAAGAATTATATTTATTTTAAATATTTTGTAACATTATAAAATATGTTAGGCAAAGTCATTTTTAAAATGAATGTGTTCAAATCTTTTGTTACTCCCTAAAAACGAATTGCGTTACATACTGTAGTTACTTTTTATGGAAAGTAATGTACCACGTTAGTTTTTAATTACTTTTTCTCATTAGGACTTGGCTTGTTTGTTCTTATTAACAAAACAAAAACACAAATGTGATGTTTATTTAAAATAATTTTTGCTTATTAGAATGGTTTAATTGGATAATCGAAGGTGAGCAGCAAAGGCATTGGTTAATAAAGTGATATTAAATACATAAAGTATATTTGTGTTATTATAACATTTTATTATTGCATGTGTGCTTAATATTTTGAGTTTGCATTTCACTGTTTTTACTCATTTTTAAGAAGCTGTACAGTAACTGAGTGACAAACTGGAACAAGTAGGCTATTATTGATAACACTTTACTATAAGGTTCATTAGGTAACATTAGTTGTTACAGTATTTATTAATCTTTCTTAATGTTAGTTCATAAAATTTCAGCTGTTTGTTCACAATGCATTAACTAAGATTGATAAATGCTGAAAAAGTATTGTTCATTCATAGTTCATGTTAACTAAGGTAGTTAACTATATTGTAGTGTTACCGTATCATATGCTAAAAATCATTTTAATTTTTGAGCTTTCATTTTGAGCTTAAACAGCATCTCTCTCAAGTGCTTGCATTTATCTCCATTGTTCTTCATCTTATTCCCTCAGGTTCTATAAGCTTCATGAGAGAAAGGTTGAGCCCATATCTATGACTGTGCCACGGAAGGTAGGTTCAGTCTGTTTGCATCTATGCGTTCAGTTTTGAATCTGTGTTTACAGCGAGTCAGAAAGGACCGTTAGTAAGTAACTTTTGGCTACTAATTAGTTCACATTTTGTCATCGCTTTGAGATGAACTTTGCTTTGATAGAAGTGTAGAATTTCTGTTTTTAAATGCTTTGAAAGCTTGGAAAGTTTAGTGTTACAGGAAGTTCTCTGAAAAACACCATATTGTAAATGCTCTCTTGCCTTGTGTGTTGAAAAATAATTGCACAGCGATGCGATGCTTAGGTTTCTCTATCAGTCAGCCATATATACTGCAATTTGTTTAAAAAAATGGTGTTGATTTACTCATGGGCCTTTCCACGAATGGGTGCCATTCACTCATTGTGTTTTATGATACTTATTATAAGCTTGAAAATAAAACTAAAAAAAAAAAAACTTTTTTTTTTACTTAATCTAATAACATGTGCTTGTTAATCTTCGGTAACTTCATTTCATTTTTTACAAGGTTTTAAAGTCGAAGACGCATGCATTTTTCTCAGTCCTGTTACTAAAAGGGTTTAAAAAAATGAACGCGTTTACAAACATGTGAACTAATTACTTAAATTTCTATGTTTATTTTAAAGTTCAAATAATTTATATTTTTCATAAAAACCACTTTATATGCACACAAGGTTAATTTTTCCGAAAGGTGACTCAAAGTTTATTAAAAAAAAGTAATAATGCGATTTGTTAAACAATTGGACAATTAAATAATGAACCAAACCCAATTAATTTTTTTATTGAAAAAAAAATTTTTCAACAGGAATGAACACTGTGTAACAGGAATGCGTGCCCATATGTGACTACACTTGTGAGGTGTTAATGTCCTCACTAATAGTGAAACCTGTTGAACTCAGTGAGCTCTCTTGCACCTCACTCATTTCTAAATTTAGTGAAATAATGAAGTAAAAATAGCAGGCACAACAGCTATAAAGTGAATAGCAGACACAACACATTGAGAGAGCACGTTACAAAAACATTGAATCAGTGCAGATGGAAGGCTAACGTAGAGAAAACGATGCGGTTTCAAATGTATCTAGATTAGTGTGCTAAATATTCACACTAATAAACAGCCCGTTCTCATCCCAAGGCGTCATATACTGATGCTTTTGACAATGCGTATACATCCAACGCACATGGCACCCTTTAGCGTCAATATGAGACAGATATATATGGGCCAGAAGGTGCCTCCTAGTGGTCTAACCCTAACCCTACGCCAGACCTAAACCTACCCATAACTGAAGCGTGTTATATTGACACTAAAGGGTGCCATGTGCGTTGAATGTATACGCATTGGCAAAAGCGTCAGTATATGACGCCCTGAGGATGAGAATGCATTGTAATAAATCAACACACCAGAGGACGCTGACTCGCTCCTGTTGCTTTTTGTGTATAAGGACTGCATTTTTAGGATTAACAAAATATACACAATATAGTCACATGACATACACGCTAATAGGGCATTGAGCAAATTCTAGTGATTTAGTATTTGAATAATACATATGTAGGTGATTCAGTTTTTCTCTTCAGATGCTTCATTACTTTAAACACTACTCTAGCCTAATTCTAAATTTGAAGCTTGACAAAATTGCACAAAGAAAATGTGTAAAATATGTGCAATATTTATTTGTCACTTGTCAGATCAACATTACACTTTCAGGGCTGCCATTTCTCACGCAATTGATACTTAATTTTCACACCATCTCCCGCCACACATCCATTTTCTCATGGTGCGTTCACACCAGATCCGGATAGAGTGTCTGGCGCGAGTGATTTCAATTATTTAGTCAATGCAGAGACGCGTTATGCGCATAAAAAAAATCCTGAGGCGCAAATTGAGTGACGCATGAATGATTTTTTTACATTCAATGTGAATTCGCGCCTGCCGAACCGAGTTAAAAAATCTGAACTTTGGCGTCAATTCGCGCCACGTTAACCAATCAGGAGCCCAGCTGCTTGCTGCTGTCACATGGTGGTGAAGTATCGGGATGCTTCAATAAATTATTTTGTAATGGGACTAATGCCTGGTGTGGTTCTAATGCACAACAAAAGCAAATACTTTATCACATAAAACTTGATTTCAATATATGAGACATATTCATTTTGTATTGAATGCTATTTATTCCATATGATTCCATATCTCTCCAATAGGGAACAGTTCGTCACCTTTAGAGACTCTAGGGGTTTTCACAAGCTGTTAGCCATAATCATAAAAATATTTCCATAATTCTCACTCCAAGCTAAAGTCAAAAGTTGGCAGTCCTGATTTAACCATTTAGAGCTTAATTTACAAATGCTGTCAGTTACCGAATAAATTGAATTTACTCAGTTTGTAAAAATAGAGAAATGTCTAATGTCCCTTCCTTTGCTATATTTAAAGAGATAAATAAAAATTCTGTCATAATTTCCTCACACTTACGTCATTCCAAAGCTGTTGAACTTGCCTTCTTCTTTGGAGCATAAAAGATGATTTTTTGAGAAATGGCTCAATGTTTTTTTTATCAATACAATGAAAGTTACCAGTAAACTGTGGTAAACCTTTATTTTGTGGTCTTCAGACGAAAAAGGAACATGAGGATGAGTAAATTACAATTTTTAGGTGAAATCAATGTGAAAATGGACTAAAACAGGGAACATATTTGAATTTACCATTCTTAGCTGGTATTTTATGGATTCGTGGTACTGCCCCCAATGCTGTATTTTTAGAGTATTTGTGTCTGTGAAAGAGGAAGCAAGAAAACCCATGTTTAACTGCCTATATGCAAACAATTAATTGGCATGTTTATCAAACTGCGCCATCTTTCTAAATAAAACTGTACTTTTCTCCCCACCCACTATCAGTCCGACCTGTTTCAAGGGGATCTATACCCGGATACGGCGGGATTAGAACCCGCTCTATTGGCGGAAGATTGGATCGCAGGACAAGATGCCCCTCCAGTCCTTGTGTCCCTCAGCGGAGGCTACATGGTCCCTCCAACCAAAGCCGGCACGCTGCGGGGTCGACCCCAAACTGCTCTCTCAGACCAACACTAGTCCCACCAGCACTACAGCGCCAGCAAACCCTATGGCGTTTGAGATGGAGAGCGAGGCTCCGGGCCAAGGGCGAGGAGGAAGGGATGTAGATGGTGGGATAGAGAGAGTAAAGAAAGAGGTGAGTGACAATTGTGACGAGGTTCAGTGCATTAATATAGAATTGTGATTAAACTGACTGGAACTATCTGTGGAATTAAACGATTTTTAAACGACGAACCATAGACTTTATAAAAAATATGGACGTAGTGTTTGTGATATCACCCATAAGTTTCTGTAGAGCGTTTTGTGGGCGGAGCCGGCCGTCACCATCTTGGCAGCGCATCTTGGCTAAGCGAAAATGGGCAAAAAGGCGGGATTAGCTGAGGTGAGGTGACGGCAGACAAACGGCTGGTAGTGACAGCAGCGGCAATCCACCTGTCACTCAAGTGGCCACGCCCTTAATTATGCCGAACTTTAAGGCTTTTTATCATTTAAATGGATGAGTTATAAAAAAAATCATGGGATTGACTCTCTTTTGCAGCCAGTCTCTAGCGGCCAGTCGATGAACTGCAGTTAAAGTCACTTCCGTCTCAGTTTCAAGAGAGAGACTGGAAGGTTGCCACTTGGTTTGAACACACACCTTCCAGCTAATCAGAATCGGTTTCTGACACACCGTGGTATAAATATATTTATAACATAGTATATCTGAATACACTAATCTGATTGTGTCATTGTATTAATTAGCAATGAGGGGTTTAGAATAGCTGTTTTTTAAGTAATTCAACTCAAAGCTTCATTGTTAGTAGAGAGAGACACTACACAGACCCATGTAATTCTCACACACACTGTCTCTCTCTCTGGCCAGTCTGTTGTGATTTGTCTACTTTTGCTCTGATTGGCCAGTCTGTCGTGATTAGGGGTGTAAATATTAATCGATTCATATGGATCCATCGATTATACATCCGACAATTCGATGCATCGATGTGTCCGCAAGAGTATTGATTAATGTGTATGTGTTTTTCGCTCTGACATACATACAATCTACTCCTAAGCTGCGGGTGGCGCTAACCTCATTATTGTCTTCTACTTCACACAGCTTCACACACGTTAAAGGGAGAGCGGGGCACAAAGTAACACTTTTTGACTTTGTCAATTTGTGTAAATCTACTTAGGGTTAAGAGGTTTTTTTTTCCCCACATTAATTTCCCACATGTCTAGCACAATTATGTGGTTTTGTTTTATTAATACAGTGTATACTTTTTTCTCTGATTTACCCTGAAAGAATGGAAGTGAAATGTGACAACATGCCCCATAGGTGGGGTAAATTGTAACATGTGAGGGGCACATTGTAACATCACCATATGACAGCTTAAAATGCTATCTGATCTGATCAAAAACATATGCAAGTCAAACCAAAATATTTTCTTAATAAAATACAATTATTAACTTTTTCATATAAAATAACGGCATTTTTTAATAATTAAAAATAAACTAATTTTTGAGTTTGACAACAAACACATCGGAAAAAACAGCATAATTCAAAAACAAAATAATACTTAATAATTTCTGAGCATTGACTCTCAGTCTTTATTTACATGTTTCTCATGTTTTCTCAATAGAATTCATAAAAGTATAGAATATAATGTCATATTTCTAATAGGGGCACATTGTAACACAGTGTTACAACATGCCCCAACTGCACAACTGTGATTTAAACCCTGCTAGTGTCTTCTGCTAGTTAGCGAAGCATGAAAGAACTAAATCAACGGTTAAACAACAGATTGGAGATTAAAATAATATCAGATTTGTCTCATTTTAAATAAACACAAAAAATAGAGACGAAAAATTAACTTAAGTAAGAAATGCACTTTTGCTATGGTTAAATAAATGTTCAGTGATATCTTACAAAGATTTTGGAATTTTGGTGCATTTTTTCTCTATATAGTGTTGAAATGGCAACTAGTAAATATACCAAGTTTCGTCATGCCAGCATGTGTGGAAGTATTTAAAACAAGCATGTTACAACTAGCCCCGCGTTACGTTGTGCCCTGTGCTCCCTACTTACATCTCACAGTTCTATGGTCTATGGTCACACACATTGTTGAGTCTGACTTTCAAGACCGATTGTCGTTGAAATTTAAAAGATATCATGTAAAAATCTAGTATTGAATCGCATCGAATTGATATCGTGGGAAATTCTGAAGAATCGTAAATAATCAAATCGTTGGCTTAAGAAATTGGTATTGTATCGAATCGTCATTAAGGCTCTGTTTTACACTCCTAGTTGTGATTGGTCTACTCTATTCTGATTGGTCAGATGGCCCAGTCTGATGTGATTGGTCTACCGCTTACAGCACGAGTCGGAAATGAAACAGCCATTACCAAATCTGAACTTCAGCTCTAAATCTTCCTCAGCTCTTTATACAATGAACAGGAACAATGGCGTTAGGTTTACCGGATCAATTGGAGAAAATGCACACAAAGAGTATTTGCTTGCATTCTTCTCTACATGTCGATAACATGAACCAAACTCTTCCAATCTCAGGCCCCGTTTACACGATGGGAAAACGCAGATATTTCTCTGTGTTTTGCCCTCTCATTTACACGAAAACGCCCTTTTTATCACTGAAAACAATTATTTCCAAAAACTCCGGGCAAAGTGGAGATTTCTGAAAACGCCAGTTATGTGTTGCCGTGTGAACCGGGAGAAACAGCGTTTTAAGTTCTCTCTTGTCGATTCTGAGGATTCTGATTGGCTTGCGTGGCTTTATCCTTAACCCCTACACTGCCGCCAATAGGTTTGGCATAGTTTTAATGGCGCTCGACGGCGTATTTATGCGGGTGTGTGAACGATGTTATTTTTGAAAATGGAGATGGGGAAAATATTCGTTTTGCTAAATACCCAGCTTTGTGTAAACGTGGCCTCAGCTACAAGTACAGTGTTTGAGCACTCTAAAAAATGCTGGGTTGTTCAAACAGACTAACCCAAATGTTGGGTTAAAAATGTCATTTAAAATTTTAACCCAACTTCAACTTTAACTTTCAGCTGTAATTTTTTTTTATTACATTTTTTTAACCCAACATTTGGGTTTGTCCATATCTGACCCAAATTTGTGTTGAAACAACTTAGCATTTTTTAGAGTAAGGGTCAAAGTAGATGTTATTCATGGGCAACCCTAGCCTGGCAAACCAGACCTATCAAGATGTTAGGTCTGGGAACTCACAATTGGCATACTTCAATCCGGGGGCGGGATAAAAGGTTGTCTTTCAATATCCCTCTGCACGCCATAGGATAACGCTAACCAACCAGAGCGATGATGGCTGTGGCTGAGTGAGTCCCATGCGCTTTCCCCATGTTTTCCCTCTAGCGGAGCAAGTTGATATATTAAACTTTTGCCTTATTCGGTCGTCAAAACTCTGAACACATCTTCCTTTTAAGAATGACTTAAGTTATGCTCTTAACTCCAAGTCATCCGAGTCGCGGCCAAAGCTCGAAATCGAAAGACCGCTGTTCGCCAGCTGTGTCTTGTTTGTTTTTAAGTATCAGGGAAGTCACCTATGGAAATCACGGCGCAGAACCATCACAACTACTGCCGTCATTGTGTTAAGCCCGCCACCAACTCTATACACGATGTGATTGGCCAGACCAGAGTTTGGATTTTCCACTTCGAAAGTCAACGGAGAGTTGCTAGACCACACTTTGCAGCAAAATATTTTTTGCTGCCGCTAGGGTGCGTCTGAGATTTCTCAGGCTAGGGCAACCCATGAAGACCATAGACGGGCATTATGCAAATTAGTTGCTGATGCCTCGTTTCGGCAATTCAGAATCTATTCTTTCTTTAAAGAGACAATAGCTTTTTTTGTTGTGCACTTTGCAGATCTTTTACAATCACAAACACCTGTATTTACACACTGCACGGATAGGTAATACTGGGAAAAAAGGATAATAGGGGCACTTTGAAGCCTAAATGTTAATGTCCCATTTTTGTTGTTGTTTCTTTCTTGCACAGGAGGACCAGCTTTCTGATATCCTGACGGAGGTGCGGGCTTTGCGTGCTCTGGTTCTGGCTCAGGGTCACAGGATCGACGTTCTGGAAAGGCAACTCGCCCGCATTGAGGACGGAGAAGTGTGAAGGAAACTACAAACGTATCACACAACACATAGCCTTACCCACATTCAAAAGGCTTCACTGAAGAGTTATGGGAAATGTAGTTCCGTTACTGTGACATAGTAATACAAAGAAATGATTGAGCTTTGAGCTTTATTGGTACACTTTTGGCTATTGATGCACTGATATATAATACCCTAAATGCTGCTCATTTTGTGCTTTTACTCAGGGCTGTTACGTCAGGTACTTAATGCTAAGTACAGACTCTGAAGTCAGAATTTGGTTGGGTCAATATTTGCATGAACATGCAAACTTTAAATGAAAAGCAGACTTGAGGATTAGCGTGTAGTGTGCATTAAGGAAACATTTATGAATGCTTCTACTTAATGAAAGTAGTTTGAAGCATGAAACCTTCAGGAAATGTATTAATCCAACATGCTGAATTAATTCCTTTCTTCCGCTAAAGTTTGATGGTGCTTATAAACATGCATAGACCAGCACTGTTCTTGGGTTTTTTTCTTCCATTGTATGTCTTAACACTTGTAGCATTTATTTTGGATGTGGTTAGAGTTTCATGTGTGGAAATGTGTGTAGCATGTGATAGAAACTGTACTTGTTGTTGAAGGAACTTGTGAGCTATCGATATAATGAAGAAGAGTGTCAGAAAATACAGATGAAGATCTTCTAGGATGAAAAGTTTCCCAGGTCACATTTCACTCCAAAATATTTTTTTTGACATTTTCAACTTGTTTTTCCTGCATTTTGTAATTGTTTACCTATTATTTTTTCTTCTTCTTCTTTAAAATCCTATTTTTGTGAATTAACTGATTTTACAGTAATCTTTTTGCAATACACTAAAAAACGTACTGTAAAACATTATCTATTAAAGAAATCAGACTAAATTTGACGCAGTACATCGAATACAACCATGAGAATATTTTATTTCATTATGGTAATGCAAAACGTGCTTAACTGTCATATTTCCTTTGATTTGGAGAGACCTGGCAGGTTTGTTGATTATTGAGTCTCTTGATGAATAACTGTGCTTCATTCCTGTTCTGATTGAATATGAAATACACTAGTAGAATGTGACATTGATTTAGAGGTTTAGATGGTGGTGTTTTTGTATTTGTTTTATTTTTTAGTTTGTAAATCATGGGCACTACAATCAGGGATGATGGAAACGACTCATCCTCCTCTGTGAATGACTTTATGTAGCTTTATATCTGTTGTATATGTTGTAAATGATCTAAGTATCCATTTACTTAAAACTTAAGTGCTAACTTAATCTGTTCTTTTTAATAAATGACATCCCCCCTTATCTACTGTGTATCAGTTGGTTTTATCATTTATCGTATTACAAGCACTTACAGATTGTACCAGCTGGCCTGTGGCTGAGGTCATATGAACATTGTTGGTGCTACTTTTAGAAAAGAAAGTGAACTAGCTTAGCAGTGCTAAACAGTGATTTCCCCTGTAAACTAGGAAGTAGTTCAAGGGTTATCAGGGTGAATGTAAAAACATGTGCAGTGACATTAGAAAACTGATTTGAGGAATATTTGACCAGGCTATAGTCAGGGAGCCAAGAAAAGTCTGCCATACTTTTCATTTGTGTTTTTTTTTCTGTTAACTTTGATCCTAAGAACAAATAATTGGAGGGTCTGCTCTGTTGGAAATATCACAGAAAAAAATCTGGAAATTTTAGTGTATGCACCCTTTTTATCAGAAAAATTTGAAAAATTGTTTTCATCAAATCCTTAGTGGGTTGGGTTTGTTGTCAATAAATGCATTCCAGATACACAGAACATGTGCTGACAACATCCACTAAAACATTTCTACATGATTTTGCATCAATCTATCTCAGACTTTTACCATGAATGTTCCTGCTGGTGGAATGATCTGCCTAACTCAACCAGAGCTGCTGAGTCAGTAGCTACTTTCAAGAAACTGCTGAAGACGCTGATCTTTTTCGCCAGCACTTGATTCAGTACACTGAATCAACACTTTCTCTCTTTACTACTACTACAAAAAAACTAAAATTACTAAAATTAAACTAAAAGGGATGATACCACTTATGTATTGTTATCTGTTTACTGCTTCTATTGTTCTCATTTGCTACGTCACTTTGGATAAAAGCTTTATGAATAAATTAATGTAAATGCAATGTAATGCAAAATATAAAAATTAATTTAAAAAATAGGCGTTTTCTCACTTTTCCCCAATATTTTCATCTTTACTTCATTGGTAATTGACTATTCCCCTAAGTTATATGACACCAGTCAATATGCCATTCTTCACCAAACACTCATTCCACGAAAAAATATATAAAAATCATGGATCTGTGATGATTGCACTAGTTGGCGATCAACAGGCTCAGAACTTCAATAGAATTTTAGACTACTCTCAAACACACACACACAAACACACTATCTTAGTAATTTTTAATGAGTTTGGAACAATTATTCAACTGTTACTAACCGACTTCGAAGCTGCTCATCAATGTCTGGTGGTAAGTGACTGTAACTTTAGTGAATACAGTAGCTAACTTAGGTCTGTCCCAGTCTGAGTTTTGGGAAAATAATGGTAATATGCATATTTGTAATGGTAGTTAACTTAACTGAAAGGACCATGTCAGTACAAGTATATTTCTGATGATTCCTGATCCCAAATGTATCCGTGTAGCAGCAGCAACATTCATCTCTACGTTAGTTTACTTAGCTAGCTTTAGCCGTTTTAGCTTAATTTGGTGGTTTCTTTAAACGGCCATAACTCCTCACAGGTAAAGAGTAGAGACTTACATTTTTTTTAAATGCTCAGAATCCTATGCTCATACTATAGGTATGTGTCATATATGTCCATTTGGCGAACATTTCAACTTGACTTGTTAGGTAAAGAAATAGATATGAAAATAAATGCTTCTACAGGGATACTTTTGTAGGAGGAATCATTGGTAATACACTTGTATGAAAGCTGGTGTGGTCAAAGTGTTTTTAATGTCAGAAAGATAGTAGGCTAGTAAGGATAACTAAAAACTAAGAAACTTGATTTTTGTGCATTTAAAGGAGTAGTTCACTTTTGAAAAAACTTTTGCTGATAATTTACTCACCCCATGTCATCCAAGATGTCAATGTCATTCTTTCATAAGTCGAAAAGAAATCATTAAAAAAGAAAGGTTATATCAAAAAGAAAGGTTTTTGATGAAAACATTCCATGATTTTTCTCCATATAATGCACTTCAGAGGAACTGATTCATGGTCCAAAAGACAGTTTCAGTGCAAACTGTTCAAAGGGCTTTAAATGATGAATAAGGGTCTTATCAAGCGAAACGATCACTCATTTAATAAATAAAGTTTAAGTTTTATAATCTCAAATGCTCGCCTTGCTCTGTAATGTGATGCACATTTGTGACTTTCCTGTTCAAACTTGTTCATCAAAATGAACGAATCTTTTTCCGAGTCATTTGGTTCATTCAACGAATGAAAAGAGACGAATTGACCAGGGAAAAGATACGTTCATTTTAATGAACGAGTTCGAACAGGAAGAGTCAACGACGCGTACATCGCAGAACAGAGCAAGTTGAGCATTAGAGCTTATAAAACAAACTTTGTTTTGTTTTTTTGTTTGTTTTGTTTTTAAAACTTGATAAGACCCTTATTCATCATCTGGTGTCATTTAAAGCCCTTTGAATAGTTTGCACTGAAATTGTAATTTGAACCATGAACCGTTTGGTTCCCACTCAAGTGCATTATATGGAGAAAAATCCTGGAATGTTTTCATCAAAAACCTTCATTTCTTTACGACTGAAGAAAGAAAGACGTGGAGATCTTGGATGACATGGGGTGAGTAAATTATCAGTTTTTTGAAAAAGTGAACTACTCCTTTAAGCCCCAGATTCTGCCCTGCATCTTGATCGCAGCCCTCAACTATAAGAACTGAGGCATTTTAAAAAAAGGTGCTTTTCGTGTTGTTGTGTTACAACCACACTTTGCATTGAACCTTTTGCGGCATTATCTGCACTGCACGAGCAGTGAAGCGTTCATGCTTTCATGGTTCATAGCATCTTTAAGCTCGAGCTTTACAACAGGATGTGGTGTGAGAGAGACTTGTGCCTCAGCAATCTAGCTAAAGGAAACTGTGTTCCACTGAGCTCTTCCTGTGTGGACTCCTTATATAAATTATTCTATGCTTTCATTTAAATATTTTATTTTCACTATAAAATATGCATATTTTAAAATTATGAGTTTCTAATCAACTAATCATGTATCGTGTTGTTAAACAAGAAAACAAGCCAAATGCATTATTTTTTTAATTCCTATGCATATTTCTTTATCACTTTTACCTCAAAACTGCCCACTACAAATTGCTTTAATTTTCCCATAAATAAATTAAATATATATATTTTTATATTTTTAAATCCATTGCAAATCAAGATTCTTGTCATGACCTTATTGCATTAAAAACTGATACATTTTAATTGCGTCTCTCTCTCTCTCTTACTCTTCTCTCTCTCTCTCTCTCTCTCTCTCTCTCTCTCCGCCCCTCTTTCCTGCCTATATGGCATTGACAAATTTGAATTGTCTATTTTATTCTCGCATAGGCTATGGGTTTAAGGACAGTTGAGTAAAGGTGAGTTATTTCAATGTAGCCTACCTTTTTTGTGTGGCTTGTGCTGAATTTGATTTCACAATATTTATGAACAGCGATTACTGTAGCCTATATTCAAAAATGTATTTTTACATATTTTAACACTATATATACTAAGCTACATATAGGCTATGTATCTGTATTCGCTCTGTATTGTAAATAAGAATTATAGCATATCATGTGTGAATTTTAGGAAACATGTAATACAGGTTGTTTCAAAAGCAAAACTTAATTAGTAAATTTCCCCTTCTTCGAGCATTTGCCATTTCATGTAACTTGGCACATGGTTTTGGCAGGCTGACACATTACACATTACACATTCGCCCATGAAAGTAAATTGCTGTCATCCACTGGGTCCGTATTTACACAGCTGCATTAGCACAACTTGTGAATTGCTGTTAAGTGCTTAAGTGTTTGAAAGTCATTTATTTAGACGTATTAATAACCAGTGTTTGGGTGTGTAAGTGTGTCAAAGAGGGATAAATTGAAAACAAATCGTTTGCAAAGAAATTACGAAAAGCTGAAGTGATTTCCTGACATCTTAAAAAAAAAAAATACAAGCATGCTTACTTCCGTGCAACTGCACTTATCAGAGCATGGCGGGAGGATGGTGTTTGTGTGGGCAAAAAAGCCACAGTTTATCACAGTCTATATGGAACATTTTGCAAGTTGCTGAATATACAGCTAAAGCTTATGAAGACTATATTCTATTCCATATTCTATGCTCTATATATATTCTTGTGCTGATTATATTTCTATTTAAGTTTATTTCATATATACATAAAATTCCAAAAATAAAATATTCAAATAGCCTATATATATATATATATTATATATATATATATATATATATATATATATATATATATATATATAGGCTATTTGAATATTTATTTTTGGAATTTTATGTTTACACAAGTCACAAGATTGGAATAATTAATACTTTTTAAAAATGTTTTTGAAAGAAGTCTCTTATTCTCACCAAGACTGCATTTATTTAATACAAAATACAGTAAAAACTGTAATATTGTAAAATATTATTACAATTTATTTTAATATATTTTAAAATGCAATTACATTTTTTAATTCAAAGCTTAATTTTTTGCAGCCTTTACTCCAGTCTTCAGTGTCACATGATCCTCAATTAATTATTGTAATATATGCTAATTTGGTGTTAAACTATTATCAGTTAATGGTGCTTTTTTTTTTAAAAAAATGCTTTTTAAGATACGTTTACATGACACCACTAAACTAATCTACTAAAAACTGAAAAGTACGCTGTATCTATTCATGTCAGGCCAGTAGTTGGCGATGTCACTTTTTTAAAGAAAAACTATATAGACTATTTAAAAACTACATAGTTCACTATAGACTGAACGCCAAATGCATGCACATGACCTCACTGTTTTCACAAATTTGTACTTTTACAGTGTACACAGAGACGAGAACGAAATTGTTTTCAAAAATTTGCACTTGGTGTCGTGTAAATGGCCCCTTATCATTGTTGTAAATGGGTTTTACTGCTTAATAGAATGTTTGTGGAAATCTTGATAAATTTTTTAGTAGGGCTGTCAAATCGATTAGTGACAATTAATCGCATCCAAAATAAAAGTTTTTGTTTACATAATATATGTGGGTGCACAGTGTATAATTATTTGATATATATATAAAATAATTTCATGTATATGCTGTATATATATTTATATATATGTTATATTATATATAAATATAAATATTTTATAAATAAATATTATATAAATAATAAATATTTTATAAAATATACATGTGTATGTATTTATATATATATATATATATATATATATATATACTATATATACATATACATAAAATAATAATACACAGTGCACCCACATATATTATGTAAACAAAAACTTTTATTTTGGATGCGATTAATCCAATTAATCGTTTGACAGCCCTAATTGAAAGTTGAAAAGAACAGCATTTATTTGAAATATAAAATCACTTGTAACATTGTAAATGTCTTTAAAGTTACTTTTTGAGCAGTTTAATGGTGAAAAAAAAAAAATATATATATAATTTATTTATTTAATTTTTTTTATTGTACTTAGCCCAAACTTGAGGACTGGAGAGATGGCTGCTGAAAATTTAGGTTTTTCCATCACAGGAATAAATTGGAATATTTTAAAATATATTCAAAAAACAGATCTTTTAAATTCAAATTATATTTTCACAATCTTAATGTATTTTTCATCTAATGAATGCAGCCTTGGTGAGTATTTTACCATTGAAAACATTAAAAAATCTTTACTGTTACTAGCTTATGACCTGCAGTGTAAGTAAATGATACATTTGGTTCATTTATTTCATGAATTCTCCCTGTTCTCTTTGCACTCTTTTCTAGTCATGGTATCACAGACATCGAAGTTATGACAGCACTACAACTGTCCTTATCCTCCTCATCATATTAATCCTACTTGCTCTGGCACTGGTGTATTTTTACAAAAGACTCAATGTGGACACAAATGGACAGTACACCGTCCAGAACATCGATCTTCGCCCCTGGCGGCCTACGGGATCGAAGTGAGACAAGGAGTTGGGGTTGTGGAAAACAGATTTGGTGTCCACATTTGGCCTGAACCCCGTGAGGATGAGGAGAACATGGGAGATTATGACGAAGAGGAGGGTGGAGGTCATGACAAACAAAACGACAGTTACACAGAGGGAGAACAGCAGGGAAATGATGACGGCAGGGGCGATTCTTCCAGTGACTATTCCAGCGTCGACCTGAGGGAGAGGGCTAAGACGCAGGCGGAGGAAACGGAAGAGTGAGAAGAATGAAGCTGAGGAAGAGAAGAAGAACCAGAAGGAGGAGGAAAAGGAGGAGGCAGCAGGGGGAGAGAGGAGAATGAATGTGGAGAAAAGAAGAACGAAGAAAAAGTGGGATTGCTCGTAGATCTAACGCCATTTTCAGGGAGCGCAATTTGGTCTGGGCCTAAGGAGGAGAAAGTTGGAAATGAGGGAATTGACTTGACTGCGTTATGAAAAGCACAGAAACATGGCGTGCGAATTTAGGAAAATCAGGTGATTGGCCCAGGGGGCGGCACAAAAAAGTGATACAAATTTAGAGTCATTTGAACACTGCAAACTCTGACATAAAGATCCCAATGGAACAGTTTATTGACCTGTAAGAGAAAATGTTTAAAATCAAATAGAGCAAAAACTTTTCTTTCTTTTTTTGCTGAGCATTTGATCATATTTTTCTAAAACAATTATGTTTGGATTAAAATTTCTTCAGTCAAGTTTTCATCTTGAAATATTACCAAAAAATATAAAGGTTTTTGTTACGTTTTACTTAATAAAAATCAGCAGCAAAAACACATATGTCCTGAGGAATTATTCTACTTGTTAAAAAAGTATAAAGCATCGATTAGACGAAAGAAGACAATGTTGAATGTTTACTACACATATTCCAGCAAAGTTTTGATTGGTTAAGTTAGTAAGAAGTTTCCATATCAAATGTACAGTAGGTTTGAACTTTAAAGGTCAGTAAAACTGTCTTTCACACCTTTTCTGCGAATTGTTTGTTCTGTTCACTTCCTGTTGTTTTTCTGCCAATGCTGACTGTGTGAAAATACATTTTGAAACATGTTAACATTTTTAAGAGATGTAGATATTTTTGCATTACAGAATATTTTTCATGTCAATAAAGTGATTTTCAGAATTGTTGAGTATTTTAATTTACTGTAGCCACTAGTGTAAATCTTACAAAACCTGTTCAAACCAACAAAATAATAAGGAATCATATTTTTAAAGAAATTCAAGTTGACATGAAAAAGAACTTGCAATAGTCTTTTCTTCCATATTGTGATTTATATCCCAGTGAAATGGACAGGACACGAAAAAAATTGATTTGTCCAAGGGGAATTGATTGGGTGGTTGTGATTTGCTATTGGTGGATCTCATGTGAGTGACAGGTTTGTCCCGCCCTCGTTCCAGTAAACACATAATCAGAGAAGAAATGTCGCTGCAAGAGGTGAATATATTTTAATTAAAGATTACAAGGGCACATGAATTAAATATATTTACAGTACACATGGATACAGTACACACTCCGTAAGCCAGCTTCCAACATCACCAGGCAAGCGCTCACCTGGAATCCCAAGGCAAAAGGAAAAGAGGAAGGCCAAGAAATACATGGTACCGAGATCTAGCAGCTGATACCAAAGAACTGGGATACACCTGGAGCCAACTGGAGAAAAAAGCCCAAGACAGGGATGCCTGGAGAGCTCTTGTTGGCGGCCTATGCCAGGAGGGGTAGCAGGCATAAGTAAAGTAAGTACACATGGATAAATCATTTATATTAAACACTCAAATATTCCAGGAAAATGAGAATTCTCCATTCTGATTTCATGGTGACTTTAAAATGTGAATTGTGACATTACTTATTTTTTACAGTCTATGGACATTACCTTTGCCACAATGTAGCATTAGGGCACTAAACCACCAACCATAATGAGGTTATAACCCTGAAACCACAGCTCTTATCATGGTTGGACATTTTGAGCAAGGGTTCTTGGCTTGGGTCAAGATGACAATGATAAGGAATGTATATGCTAATAGTGTAAACTAGATAAAGTTTGAAAAGACAAAGCCTGGAAGCATAGCCTGAACTTTTTTTAACAGCTTCAAGTCTGAAGGTTTTCAGTTTGTAATATTTTTAAAGTTTTAGTTGAAAAGCTCTAACAAAGACAGACAAACAGATAGATAGATAGATAGATAGATCAGATAGATAGATAGATAGATAGATAGATAGATAGATAGATAGATAGATCAGATACGACAGACAGACAGATCAAACAGATAGACAGATAGATAAGACAGATAGACAGATAGATAGAACAGACACATCAACAGACAGATAGATAGATAGATAGATAGATGACAGATAGATAGATAGATAGATAGATAGATAGATAGATAGATAGATAGATAGATAGATAGATAGATAGATAGATAGATAGATAGATAGATGATAGATAGATATCAATAGATAGATAGATAGATAGATCAATAATAGATCAATAGATAGATAGATGGATAGATAGATAGATAGATAGATAGACAATATAGACAGATAGACAGATATACAGACACAGATAGACAGATAGATAGATAGATAGATAGATAGATAGATAGATAGATCATATAGATATATATATATATAGATAGATAGATAGATAGATACTATATGATAAATCAGATAAATAGACAGACAGACAGACAGACAGACAGACAGACAGACAGACAGACAGACAGACAGAACAGACAGACAGACAGACAGACAGACAGACAGACAACAGATAGACAGACAGACAGATAATGTTACAGATAGATAGATAAATGGATAAGAAATGTTAGATAGATAGATAGATAGATAGATAGATAGATAGATAGATAGATAGATAGATAGATGATAGATAGATAGATGAAGAAATGTTAGAAAGATAGATACACTGCTTTTACGCAATAAAGTGAAGTTTCTGCTATATTAAATGCAGTGTAAAGTTTAATTGTGTTTTAAGAAATATTATTGTTTTAGTGAACTCGAAAAAAATAAGTTCAGAGTACTCATAACTATTGTTTTTATAAACTTAAATGAATTGAGGCTATCGGTTTCCTCAAATTAAATGAGTTAGCTTAACTTGTTGGGTTTTACAGTGAAAGAAATGTTAGATAGATATAGATAGATACATAGACATATCAGTAGAGAAGATACACTTTCACAGACATAGCCTCTATTTCCTCCATCTCAGTACGGAGGGGATGTAGCTCAGTGGTAGAGCGCATGCTTCGCATGTATGAGGTCCCGGGTTCAATCCCCGGCATCTCCACTTACTTTTTCTTTCAAGAAAACAATAGTGCACAAGTAAACGCAAGACATCCTAAAATTCTTTGCGACGTCTGTCGCTGAGTTTACAGATTTTATATCTGTAGAAAAAGCATCGAATTCACGTACGTTTGTGAAGATTTTAGGAGGAGACACTTGAGTCGGAAGTTGCACTCCTGCGCAGACCATTGGTCGGTTAAACGTCAGTGGGCGTCGTAGACGCCACGCCATTGGCCAGTTTAGCCCCCAGTGGGCGTGGCCACAGCCAGAGTCACGCAAACAATCGAAGAATCCTGCACATTCCTTACTAGAATATGAATAACATTTAAATGTCTTTCCGTGGCAGTAGGTAAAATGAGGCATGCCGTTTAAGAGATCTTTAACTGCGCTTTGCGTCGACTGTGCATTTTAAAGTAAAACAATGCAATAATTCGATTTGCCTCTTCCTCTGGGGAAAAAAATCTGGGACTATTGTTACATCGCACGGATACTTTTTTGCTCAAGTTAAGATGGATTCGCCCAAGGAATTACCTCCTTCTTCAATGATTTGAATGCAAACGAACGATCTCTTATTGGTGAGTGCTTGCATGCTTTATTTAGTCGGATTTGGGAGATAACGGGCCTTTTGCTTTTGCATTTTGCACGTTCAGATAGAAAATATGGGTTGTGAACATGTTAGAATTGACAGATAAAACAAGTAACTGAGCCACCATGATAAAATGAACCGCTGCCATTTTATATTAAAGAGAATGAATGTTATGATGACGAACAGAATTAAACATCTGCTTTGCATTTTTCTTGATTAAAGAATGGATATTTTGAGGATGCAATGGAAGAAATGCGTTACTAAAATGTATTGCATGTAAGATTCCACACACAACAGTCTGTGGCAAGCGATTTTAACATTTATTGTCTAACATTTAAACGATCTGTATATTTTGTTTCTACTACTTTTATTAGATACATTTAATACATTTGGATTATCTTCTGTTTCTGTACTTCTGTTTCTTTTTCGTTATCTCTAAGCCTACTGTTATCGCCGAAGTAACAAATTGAAGATTTTTGCTATTGAATTTATATTTTTATATTATTCAGGCTTTTTATTATTTACTATTCACTGACTATATTATTTCAATTATTGCTTGGGCCAATTACACTGTTTTGATTTGTTTTGTTTAGTTCAATAGACACAAACACAGTTATTAGAGGCTAAATTTAATTTAATTAATAGTAAGATTGGTCACACTTTAGGTTAGGGTCCAATTCTCAGTATTTCTATTAACTATGATCTACGCCTCAATAAACTTTTATTTACAGCTTATTAATAGTTAGTATAGGGCTGTCAAACGATTAATCGCATCCAAAATAAAAGTTTGTTTTTACATAATATATGTGGGCGCACTGTGTATAATTATTTTGTATATAAATTTTTTTTTATTTATATATAAAATATTTATATTTAAATATTATAAATCTAAATACATTATATACATGAAAATATTTTTTAAATATATACAAGCATGTGTGTGTATTTATTAGGGGTGTAAGGTACATGTATTCGATATTAAACCGTTTCGGTTCGAGGCTTCCGGTTCGGTACGCGTACAACTCGAACGATTGCTTGGACCATTTTCCTGCCGGCAAAATTTGTGCGGACGCGGCCAACACAACGTTGCGTAACATCAAATGGCAAGCGTAATGAAAGCAGAACGAAACTGCGCTACTCGTTATGTGCTTCACGGATCGTTTATCAGTTCGGACCAGCAACATCTGTGCAGCGCGAGCCGATCTCGATCAAGCAACACTGTTACTACACAGCGCTAAGAGATCCTGTAAAGAAAACATTTGAATTCGCCACTGAGGTAATAATAACATCGCTGCGAGATCTAGTGAGATGCATTCACATTTCTCTGTTATTAACCGTAGATCTCTATTAGATCAAACAGCACAGTTTGGCTGGAATGGTGAAATGCTTTCAAGTACTTCACACATCTTTTTCCAGCACTTCAATTCAAATATTATATAATTAATATATATTTAAATGTTATTTTTAATGTGATGACCAAAACATTATTTGTTCATCCTTCAAAGATGACCCCCATTTATAAACCTGAAAGTTTCAAGATCTAGTAAAACTCACACTTATTTAAAAATATATTTTTCTTTAAACAAATAGGAAATTTCTCTGGCATTTCTTTCTTTTTGCTGTATCGAAAAACGTACCGAACCGTGACTTTAAAACCGAGGTACGTACCGAACCGTGATTTTTTGTGTACCGTTACACCCCTAGTATTTATATATATAAAATAATTATACACAGTGCACCCACATATATTATGTGAACACAAAATTTATTTTTGGATGCAATTAATCGCGATTAATCGTTTGACAGCCCTAATAGTAAGGTAGTTGTTTAGTTTAGGTATTGGGTAGGATTTAGGGATGTAGAATATGCAGAATAATTATTATGTGCTTTATAAGTAGGCTACTAATAATAACAGACAATATGATAGTAATAATATTCATGCTAAAAAGTTACCAGTTAACAGTGAGAATTGTACCCTAAACTAAAGTGTTACCATAGTCTCTTAAATGGGTACCAGTATCACGTAAATACATAAGTAAAGCTGGAATACTAGTAATGATACTGGCAATTAGACTATTAATAATGCTATTAGTGAAAATGAAAGTGGTACTTGTCACTACTCACAACAAGTAGCCTAATCGAAAAAGCTGCTCTAGAAACATCAAGAAGACACTAGTTAGTTTAAAGGAATAAATGCGTAAGTGGCTTGCCACAGCATGCTGCATAACATTCCCTTTGTGGTCAAATGCATCGCTTGCTTCTCAAACGCACCTGTGCTGTGCACGGGAATTAATCGCTGCAAAATAATGAACTGAGTCAAGACACATTCAGACGTCATTATTGTGGACGTGACTTTATTTTTTTTCGCGTAGGTATGAGATGTTGTTAGCCTCGGCCGTGGTCGTCTGGGAATGGCTGAACGAGCACGGGCGCTGGCGACCCTACAGCCCGGCGGTGTCCCATCATATCGAGGCGGTGATCCGCAGCGACCCTCGCGGCGCCGGGAGCGTGGTGCTGGGCCAGGTCGACTCGCGTCTATCGCCGTACATCATTGACCTGCAGTCTATGCACCAGTTTCGGCAAGATACCGGTGAGAGAACGATATCCTACATGATTTTTATTTTTATCTTCTTGCTCATCTATTGTGTTTTATTAATAAGGTGCATTTGCTCTGAGATCAAACAAATGCGCAAATTACCTCAGATTTGTATTGTGATGACTTGAAGGCAATTAAAGGTCTGCAGATGTTTTGAAAGCTCACCGTGGTATAAAAAATGTTGGGCTGGGCCTCAAAACCTTCATTTCAGCAACCACAACCTCTTCATTTTCTCCAGTCAGATCACTGGTATAGTTTAAAGCTTCATGTTTTTAATTCACACTTGTTTATGTCTCATTCAAGTGGCTCTGCCATGAACTCCTAATGATTTTTGTCAATGCACATGAGTGGTGAGAATGAAGGAATTGGTTGAACCTGTAACAAGGGCCAACGTGAAGGCGAAACAAAGGGGTGGATTGTTGGCTGTCAGAATTTTGGAGTCTCTATCACCCATCCTGACAAAGGCCATTGTGCAAGACTGACTAGACTTCATGGGAAGATGGAGGAATAGGGTCGATGAAGGGTAGCGGCCCATCGCTCCAAAAACATGAGGGAGGAGGAGATGCAAAAATGAATGGTAGTAGAGCGAGGTCATGAAGGGGGTATGATGGATAACCTTTGTGTTGCAGTTTATGCACTGTTAAATTCTTGAGACTAATTGCACTAACGCATAGTTTTGCTGCAAGCGATTTGTGTAGTTGGGTAATTGTACTCTTTATGCTGTTATGTTCTCAGGTGATAAATTAAAACAGTCATAGTAAAGTTCTTTGGCAACCAGACACCTCTCGATATTACAGCTGAACAAACTGTACATATTCCTCTCTAGCATACATTTTTCGTCATGTTTAAGTGCATAAACGCTAGTACTGGTATTTGCCTGTTGTAGCTTTTCCTCATTGTGTGCACAAAATAAACACTAACACTGTCAAAACACATAATTGGAGAAGCACAAATTAAACATCACAAACTATTTTGGCTGTGCAACACTAAGATATGTACATGTTTGCATTCTTTCTCTCCCAGGTGGATCAATTAATACAGATGACTCATCTTGTACACGCATATATTTTTTTGTTGTCCAATAATAAGTTCTTAGAGTTGAAAGCCTCTTTCTCTTTAAATTAAAAATAATACGTGCCTCTAGAAATAGAATGTAAAAACAATCATCTGTGATTGTTGAGTCATCTGTGTATGATGTGCTATAATATAGATTTTTTAGTCATATAATATGCTTAAATATTTTTTTCTCATTTTTATTATAATTTTCCAACAGTTTTTTACACATCACTTACATGAATACAATTTGTATATGTATGAATGTAATAAAAAAACTGCACACACTTGAAATAATAAATAAAAATATATCAAATCGGGCATTATGAGAGCTGTCCACATTTAGTTATTGTAGTAATTAATAAAAGGTTGCCAAATTGAGTACAATGTTTGTTCTTTCTTCCTCAAAGAATATTTAATCTTTTCCGATTGTAAATATTGGATTACATACTCAAAGACTATTCTTAAATATTGTAAATAATTATAAAACTATTAATGAATAAAATTATTTATAACAAAATAAAGTAAATCACCCAGAAATTAAAATTCTGTTATTTTCTCATCCTCATGTCTCAGGCAAAGCTATAAAACTTCAGTTCATCTTCAGAACACAAAGATATTTTTGATATACTCTTTTTAAAATATATTTTTATTTAATTTAGTCTATCCATTGAAAATCCACACAACCAAAAAACATAAAAAGACATCGTAAAAGTATTCCACATGAATCAAGCAGTGTAATCACTTTAAACGATGAACAGATTAATTTTGGCTATTCAGTAGGGCTGTCGAAACGATTAATCACGGTAAATCGCATCCAAAATAAAAGTTTGTGTTTACATGATATGTGTGTGCACTGTGTATAATTATTTTGTATATACACTACCGGTCAAAAGTTTAAGAGTCGGATAAGATTTCTTTTATGTTTTTAAAGGAAGTCTCTTGTGCTCACCAAGGCTGCAATTATTTGATAAAAAATACACAAAAAACACAGTAATATTGTGAAATATTATGACAATTTAAAATTACTTTTTATGTTAATATATATTAAAATGTAATTTATTCCTCTGAAAAAAAGCTGAATTTTTAGGCATCATTACATAAAACATAAAAAAGTCATTTTAAATTGTCATAATATTTCACAATATTACTGTGTTTTTTGTGTATTTTTTATCAAAAAATTGCAGCCTTGGTGAGCAGAAGAGACTTCTTTAAAAACATAAAAAATCTTACCGATCTTAAGACTTTTAACCGATAGTGTATATATAAATACACACACATGCATGTATATTTAAGAAAAAAATATTATTTATATATAGAATATTTATATTTATATATCTATATACATATAAATCTATATACAGTATCTACATGAAAAAAAATCTTAAATATATACAAGCATATGTTTGTATTTATATATATATATATATATATATATATATATATATATATATATATATATATATAAAAAATAATTATACACAGTGCACCCACATATATTTTGTAAACACAAACTTTTATTTTGGATGCGAATAATAGTGATTAATCATTTGACAGCCCTACTATAACACTCATGCATAGAGCTCATAATTAAAATATTAAAATGTAATCAGCCTATTAGCTTATTAATATCTTCATTTGTGTACTGGAGATGAGCGGTAGTCTTATGGGTTCCTGTTTCTTCCAGTTCAAATGAATTTTTTAATAAGAAATGCATCAAAACAGGACTGTGCTCGTCATGAACATGAACGTGCTTCGATGCCGGTGCATTGCTAAACTAACCTCTCTGCTCTTCCCTACAGGGTACACTAAGACCCGTGCGGCGAAGTTTCTACGACCCGGCGTCGGCCCGGGGCAGGGTTGAGTGTGGGAATGGGAGAATGACTTCGGGCTCATGGACGCCGTACGACACGGAGGTCAGCATCGCCATCCAGGCGGCTCGGGACCGGGCAGCAGCCCTGGCTGGACTTAACGCCGTTGGGCTTCTGCTACCTTATAGACCTGCAGAGTGACGCAGATGAACGGACAGACGCAACGGCGCGGCGCATCCAGAGGTGCTCCGACCTGGCCTACCCCGCTCGTCTCCGGCCCGCTGCCGAAGCCGGCACGCGGTGGTCGTCCGCTGGAAGTGGTGGACTCTTGGGAGTGGGCGTTTCAGGGGTTAGTGGAGGGAATGGCAGTGCCTATCCGCAGTGGAGCTCTCCCAGCTTCTGCTATCACTTCACTTGGTCAACCATGTTCCTGCCAGCAGTGTATGCTAGTCTTGGGCGTCAAGACCCCTAGCATGGCACAAACTCTCGGGCGGAAACCCCCGCCGGTACCCAAGCCGCCAAGCCCAAAGGCGCCAGCAAGGGACACTCTTACTCTCTAACCCTGCCTCACCCTCCTTCCCTTTCCAGAGTCCTCTCGCCACACAGGAACTCCACCTCGGGTGCTAGCGGAGGCTTCGGACACTCCTCTCTCTGCTGGGTTCAGCCACTGCTGCCCTGTCAGATATCCTCTAACCGCCCTCCCTCCGCCGTACCGCCACCCGCCTCCTTCTGCAATACCCTACACGACCTCTGCGTCCAACTCTACAGCACCTACACCCTCCAACGCCCTTATATCAACAGTGACCACTTGCGCTCCCACGCCCTCTGCTCGTGTTCTGGGTCCTGTGTTGACGGCATCGGGCAGCTTGCGCCGCCACGGTGCCACCGCGCAGTAGTCTGGCAGGCCTTAGCCGCCCCGCCCTGCAGAGAATCGCCATGGCACAGTCACGGGCACTTATTGCATCAGGGTAAGTTGTAACAACTGCAGTCACCTGTGATTGTAAATTAAATGAAAGACAGGTTCCAAAAAGGGGGTTTGCCTTTATTTTAGAGCATAGCATTCAAAAGTCTGCAGTCAGTAAGTTTTTGCTGTTCTTTTGAATTCAGTCAAGATCGAAAAAAGAGATTTGTTTCCACAAATATATTAAAGGGATAGTTCACCCAAAAAAATGAATTACTCACTGTCATGTCATTCCAAACCCATAAGACTTTCGTTCATCTTCGGCACACAAGTTAAAGGGTTAGTTAACCCAAAAATGAAAATTAAGTCATTAATTACTCACCCCCATGCTGTACCAACCCCGTAAGACCTTCGTTCATCTTCGGAACACAATAAAGATATTTTTGATTGAATCTGAGAGCTGGATCACTCCTCCATAGACTGCCTAAGGGACTGGCTCTTGACGGCCCATAAAGTCATTAAAGAAAATGTTTAAATATTCCATGTGCCTACAGCAGCTCATTTATAGTTTATCAAGTGATCAGAGCTACTTTTTGTGCAAAAAAAACATAAATAATGTCTTTATTCAACTATTCCATTACTTCCTTATGGGCGCATGCAGGAACTGAGATGAGGACGTTCTTCTTCGACTACTTACTTGTTACCGGCTGCTCACCGCTTAGGAAGTATTACCTCCACCTACCGTATAAGATGATGATCGCGCTCCGGCTATATCAGCACATCATCTTATACGGTAGGTGGCGAGTTAATCTTCCTAAGCGGTGAGCCAGCCGGTAACAAGAAGTAGTCGAAGAAGAACGTCGCTCATCTCAGTTCTCGCGCATGCGCCCATAAAGGAAGTAATGGAATAGTCAAATAAAGTCATTATTTATGTTTTTTTCGCACAAAAAGTAGTCTCGTCGCTTGATAAACTTATAATTGAGCCACTGTAGGCACATGGAATATTTAAACATTTTCTTTAATGACTTTATGGGCCGTCAAGTGCCAGTCCCTTAGGCAGTCTATGAAAGAGTGATCCAGCTCTCAGATTTAATCAAAAATATCTTTATTTGTGTTCCGAAGATGAACGAAGGTCTACGAGGTTGTACAGCATGGGGGTGAGTAATTAATGACTTAATTTTCATTTTTGGGTGAACTAACCCTTCAAGATATTTTTTTTAAACATCCTGCGTAACATGTTAATGAACCTCATTGTTTCTTGCTGAAGCTTCAAATGTGATGCATAGCACGAAAAATGAACCTCATTGGTTCTTGCTAACAGCTTCAAACATGCTGCGTAACACAGAAATGGACCTCACTGGTTCTGCACGTCAAGCAAACATGCCTGAGCTTCTGTTTACCACAACTGATATGTGAGTGGATCAATGTTTTAAATTTGAATGAAAGCCTTAATTCAATTCTGTCCATCATATAAAGCGATTGTGTCTCTACAGAAAATTTGGACTAAACCGCTCAAATCATCTGGATTTGTTTTACGATCTCTTTAAGATCTTTTTGAAGCATCAAAGTGGTAGTTGCGTAGCTGTCATTTAATTTTGAAATTTTAATCAAGTAAATGCATCCATGGTAAGCATAAGAGACTTCAAAATCTTTGCATAATAATAAGAGAAACATTAAAATCTTACCGACCCAAAACTTTTGACTGGTAGTGTACTGTTAAGAACCAAGTTGGCTACTGAATACAGCCACCTAAAGCTGGTCACATTTTGCGATGTGATATTTCATGGGTGAAATCTAGTCAGTTTAATAGAAACCCACGTGAGTGAAGTTTTTTGGCTGAGGTTGGAGAAATGACCCATGCAGATTTTGCTCGTCCAATTTGGTCATGCAAATTCACAGCATTGACCAACAGAAAGTAGCTTGGTGCGAAAGTGATCCCTGAGCTGTGCTTCCACATACTTGTTGAAACTTTTTTTTGCTCAAATTTCTCTAATGTGACCACACCTTAACTTACAAAACGCTTGTGAAGACCAAAGTTTGTGCTTGCATCTCTTTAAATGTGAGATTCTTACATGTTTTAGCTTGAATTCAGCCTCTGCTGCCTCAAATGTCAAATCCTTGACTTGTTTACAGAAAGTCTGTCACTCTGGGATGTGTGTGTGTGTGTGTGTGTGTACACAGAGATAGATAGCTCAGATGTTTTGCTGTTTTCAGAATGCATTTCACCTTTGGGAACGCTGTAATATAAACATGACAATTGAGAACTTGAATCCAATACATCTCAATTGTTGACTATCTGAGTTAGACTATTAGTTAATTTGTTTTGTTTGTATGTAGGCCTGTGCTTTGACATGGTTTCACTTCTCTAATAGTTTATTTTTAAAGAAAGGAAGGAAACTTGTGTTTCAAGAAAACTTGAAAGGTTGACATTTACAAAAGTTGAATTTAGGCTAGCCTGTAGTGTTTTAAATGCTTGGTATGAACTTCATTCAAGCCTGCTTCCACTCGCTTTTCACATTTTACTTTTGGATCTGGACCTCATAAAGCAGAATTCTCGTAACCACTGGAACGGCGACTGGGGTTCAACATTAAATCTTTAACAGTCAGAATGGGATTCGATCCCAACTTTGAACCTCAACTTCAGTTTGAAATTTAATTTGACAGTTTCCAAGATGGTGACGACTAATGTTTCATTGGTTATTTTCAGGAGTAGAATTGGGAGAGTTTGGTGTTACGGATTGTCTAGAAAGTAGCATTAGTGTAACCTTTGTGGTAAGAGATGGGGAAATTGAAACTGGTTAATTTACTCAGCTATTTTATAAATTACTCTTAGTTCTGTGTCAAATGTACTTTTTAGAGTTTTTATCATATTCAGTCAATCTTATCCTGTTTTTGTTTAGTCAAGATTTAGTGAACTACATGTCTGGACATTTCAGTCGTCACATTCTTGTGGTTAAAGGATTAGTTCACTTTTGAAAAAACTTTTGCTGATAATTTATCTCACCCCATGTCATCCAAGATGTCCATGTCTTTCTTTCCTCAGTTCAAAAGAAATTAAGGTTTTTGATGAAAACATTCCAGGATTTTTCTCCATATAATGGACTTCCATGGGAACCAGACAGTCCAAGCTCCAAAAGATAGTTAATAACAGTTTCAGATGCAGCTTCAAATGTCTTTAAACGACACCAGACGATGAATAAGGGTCTTATCATGCGAAAACGATGGGTTATTTCAAAACTTATTCCAAAAATGTAACTTTTCTAAGGACAAATGGTAGCCTAGCTCTATTCTGGAGGCGCGTTTCGTAACCTCATGTAATGCGTAATTACGTTCAAAAGGTCACGCGCAACGTAGCCGGAAGTACAGAATCAAAATCGTCCGGCATCTTTACTTTACCTTTTAATTCCTTTTTTTTTTTTTTTTTTTGTAAACGGCGTTTGAGTTAGTTTGCACGTTCAACCTATGTGTTCAACTTACTGACTCTGTACTTCCGGCTACGTCGCCCGTGACCTTTTGAACGCGATTACGTATTACGTGACGTTACAAACGCGCCTCCAGGAATAGAGCTAGGCTACCATTTTGTCCTTAGAAAAGTTACATTTTTGGAATAAGTTTCTGAAATAACCCATCGTTTCGCATGATAAGACCCTTATTCATCGTCTGGTGTCGTTTAAAGACATTTGAAGCTGCATCTGAAACTGTTATTAACGATCTTTTGGAGCTTGGATCGTCTGGTTCCCATGGAAGTCCATTATATGGAGAAAAATCCTGGAATGTTTTCATCAAAAACCTTAATTTCTTTTCGACTAAAGAAGAAAAGACATTGGACATCTTGGATGACATGGGGTGAGTAAATTATCAGCAAGTTTTTTCAAAAGTGAACTAATCCTTTAAATTGATTATCATGATTATTTTGATAAAGAATATTCGCTGTTCTCTCTCTATACATTTGCGATTCTTCCGCAGTGTAGAGAGAGCAACATTTGAATGGTTGCCAGATTGCAAAGATTAAGTAAAACACAACCTGGCAGAAAAAGTATCCTCATTGGGGGATTCTAGACTCTTGATATCTGGCAACTGCAAGCTTTAAAGCTACATTGACCAATACAGTGGGTAAATTTCTGTATGTATATTTCCGATGTTATGACTGAACTGTGCTAGAGAGCGAGATATAAAACACATTACCATTCTCATTCATAATAGACTTGTAGACGAGCCTGTGTAATTCCTATTTTCTTCTGAATCAGTTTCTGATTCAAACATATATTGCTGAAATTAACTAATATTTCCACTTGCCATTGTGTAGCATTTCCTATAGTAAAGTTGAGTGAGAGGATCAGGTATTCTAAGCTGGTGTGAGTGGAAGCGGGGCTAATTGCATATTCATTTATAGGGTTGGGTATTGCTTGAATTTGAACGATTCTGATTCCGATTCCTTGTTTTGATTCCCGGTTCCTAACGATTTCTAATTCCAATTCTTTTAAGAGGCAGGGTCAAAAAAGTCTTTCTGAATGAAATACTTCCTTTCTGAAGGAAATACTCCTTCTGTCACAAATACTCCTTTTGTAACAAATTTTGCATTTTGCCGAGATTTCAATTTTAGAAAAGTGAAGCCACACTTTGGACCGTCTACGTAAGCTACTCATGTTCGTCCTTGCGCGGTTATGCCAACACTTCCGGTAGACGCTTCTTCGTTGGTGTTGTTCAGTGGTTTCTTCTTCCAGTTGGCGCGACTGTGAATATTGAAACTAGGAATCGAAATTTTAACTTTTGAACGATTCCGGGAAAAACAAAAAGTTAGTCCCGTTCAATCGATATTTGATTCTCGATACCCAACCCTATTCATGTATCCGCATATACTAAATGAAGCAAGAGTTTAGAATTATATTCAAGTTATTTTAAGACAATAAGAATTTTTTTCACAGGGAAAAAAACATTTAAATATGTCATTTTTTTAGTGATCAAACATGAGTTTTAAGTGATAAAATTATTGACTACGGGGACTTGAATGAAATAAAACACTAGTCCAACCGAGGTCTGGAATGGAGTATAGGTTTTGAGGATCATGCTTCAGGTTGTACTAAACTTTAGAATCAGGAAGTGTGAGTCTTCTCTGAAAGTAATCATTACATTACATTACACTATACTTCTGTTCTGCTACTAAACGTTTTTGAAAGTCTCTTTGTTCACCAAGGCAGGTTTATTCGTTCAAAAATACAGTAAAAACTGAAATATTGTAAAATATCATTACAATTTAAAACAGCATTTTATATAATCTTTTAAAAACATCTGTTACAGCATCATTGCTTCAGTGTCCAATGATCCTTCAGAAATCATTCTACTGTAATGATGATGCACAAAACATTTCATATTGTTATCAATGTTGAAAACAATTGTGCTGCTTAATATTTGTATGGGAACCATATTAAATTTGCTGACTGGAAAGTTTAATAGAACAGCATTTATTTGAAATGTTAATCTTTTGTCTCTTCTAGTTTTTGATGAGTTCAATGCATCCTTGGTTGAATAAAAGTATTAGTTCTCTTTTAGGGCTGTCAACTTTAGTCGTTTAGTCGACTGTAATCGGCTTCAACGCCGTCCTTGGTCGACTTACATTCTTATTGGTTCAACCAGTTGCATTTTTTTAATTTTTTTTTACCAATAGAAAGACATTTTCAATGATTTACTCCTTGATATTTATTCCGTTATAAGCAGTTATATATTACTGTATTCTAAATATAATTAGCCTATGTTTTATCCCCAACTTTAAATGCTTTAATTTAGGCTATATTTTAACAGCGCCACAGTTTAGCGCACACACATAACACTCGGTCCGCACCTGTGGCTGGCTGCGCTGCTGCTGCGCGCTCAGTAAGGGATATAGCTGTATTCATTCAATTAGAACGCTACTTGTTTTGGTTTTTATGTTTTTATCCACTATATGTTTCTATCTCGATGTGGCGTGGACGCACTTGGAAAAAAAGAGTGCGTCGCACCGTGACCGCGTTTCCATTATGCGCGCGCCTACATTTGAAAACGAACTTGAGCGCGCAAAAGACGTGAGCAGTCCCTTTTAACGGCTTTATCATGCTGACTCAATAGATTGTGTTTTCTTGATATGTTTTTGTTTTTATTTGTACACTTTACGCATTTGAAAATAGCCTAAATAATGTAACAGAACGAAAATAAACCTAAATGCGGTCCTACAATACAGCCTGTTATTATTAGGATTGTTTTTTAGGCTATTTGTTTTTTTGTGTGTTTGTTTTAAAACGCCTAGAGTCGGCTGAACGAAAGTTAACCCATAGCTTTGAAAGTAAAGAAAAATATACGGCCTCTGTATAAACGAGAGCTTTTGTTTGGACTTTTCATTATGTGGCAGAGCAGTTATATTTTTTTGTAGCGTGTGGTGTGATCAGGTGCGCGATTGTGACTGTCAGGACAGTGCTCCTCACTTTGCAGTTAAAAACAATCACTTAATTTGCAAAGAATTGTATTATTATTATAGTTTTATATATTTTTGATGTTTTTCGTTGTTGTTTTATAAATGCTCTATGAAAATTGGTCAAATGTTCAATCAAAACATCGTCTTTTTTTTCTTTTTTTTTCTGGTCGACTAATCGTTGCGCAGGACAAGACTTTGGTCGAACCAAGGATTTCTTTGGTTGACTACAGCCCTAGGTTCTTATTCTAAAAGACCCAAACTTTAGTGTAGGTCACATTATACTCGGAATAACTGTGTGGCCTGTGTGCTTCCATGAAGGCAAGAGAACAGTTAATGAAAGGAAGCTTTCTAAGACGTAGCTGGTCGATGGGAGTCCTCTATGAGTGTCAACAGGTCAGTCTCGTTCATTAGACTCCCTCCTCCTCCTTTCTGTCCCGTTCTCCCTGTTCCCCGTTCCCAGGCTCGCTCATTCCTGGGGGCCCCTTTAGCTCCATTGTGCGAGTGTTCTCAAGAGCATGTGTGTGCGCCGAGCTGCGTATCCAAGGCAACCTTTGTTGGCAGTCGGCAGCTTTATATTTGCAACACAATGCAGTTGGGGGGTGTCGGTGGAAAGACAGAAGAGAGGGGAAGAGATTTGGTAGTCTGTGTGAAGGAGGTTTGGGAATAGTTGCTTGATTGAGCAAGTGTTTGTTTTGAGTGTGTGCGCTTGTGTGAGACTCCTGTAGACACAAACGTCTGTCTCAGACACTGGCGGAGCGCAGATTTTAGGTTTATGCGTTGTGGCATATGACTGGGATGAGGAGTGAGCCATGAAAAGTGAAGTGAGCCAACGAACGTCATATTCAGGCGTGCTCTGGCATACTGATAAGTATCAGGATGGGGTTTGGATTTTTACAAGCATGCACACGCACAGAAACATCTTATAATGGCAATCATGAATGCTCACTATTATGTAAAACTCCTGTGGTTTTGTGGATAAACACAGTATCATCTTGTATATCATGTATACACTACTCTACAGTTTAAAAAATTGGGGTCAGTGTTGGATTGTGCCAAAATGTTGGGATCCATCCAATGGATATCAGTTGTTTTAAATTCTAACCATGTTTTACAATATATTAAAGGAGTAGTTCACTGTAAAAAAACTTTTGCTGATAATTTACTCACCCCCATGTCATCAAGATCATCCATGTCTTTCTTTCTTCAGTTGAAAAGAAATTAAGGTTTTTGATGGAAACACTCCAGGATTTTTCTCCTTATAATGCACTTTATTGGGAACCAAACGGTTCAAGGTCCAAATGTGAGTTTCGAACCCTTATTCATCGTCTGTGTCGTTTAAACCCCTTAAGTGTCACTTGCCCGTATACGGGCAATCTAACTTTACTTCACTATATTACTATTAAATCCTAATCTAGTCATTGACAAACTATATATCATTGGAAAGGTCTAAGACTCCTAAATAGATATTTTAGGTCTGTTTTTTTCTTACAAATTATGAATGAACAGTAATATATGAATTTATGACAAGAATGCGCCTCAAAAATCGTAACGTCATTACAGGAGTTTCTGACCTTTGTCACAAAAAGTCGACGCACACACTTTTAATAATTGAAACTTTGTTTTTTAGTGCTAAAAGTTCATAATAAAACATAATTAGTATTTGTCAATAAAAAAGATAAATTTATATTTTAAAAAGTAAGGTAAGAAGTCCTCTAAAATGTCATAATATATATATATATATATATATTTATTATTATTATTATATCACATATTTTAGTTGTTATTATAAATTAGGTATCATTTGATAGCTTACGAACTCAGAATTCAAAATCCTGTGAAAAGCGTTTTGAAATTGGACGTTGCGTTACCATAGAAAAGGTATTTTTTTTATTAGGCCCCTCCCCTTTTGGGCATCTTCTTTCATAATTTAATATGAAAACCTTTTCTAATCTTGACAAAATACATATTGTCAGAAAGGTCTGAGTCTCAAGGTTCCATATTTAGTGACAGAAGTGATATTTGGATAGAAATGTATTAATTTGTTATGGCAAAATGCATACAATTAAATTCAATGGAATTCGATGGCACCCGGTGGCTATTTTTGGTATGTACGCCTAAACAAAATCTCATGGGAACTTCAATTTTTGTGATATCAACTTCAAATTATGAAACACAACTTGGTTAGATATATAGCTTTAATTTTATAGTAATTTTATAGTAAAACATATTTTGTAAAATATTATTCATATTAAAATATTAATAAAGTCTATTTGATTTACTGTAAATTATAACTTCCATAACTTTTTCATACTTTAATTTTTTTCACACTTTAGTAATAATCTGCTGATTGTTTTCTTTAAAACAAGACCAAACTTAGGTCTATATTCCAAAGCATTCTTGAATTATAACCATTTACGTTTGTATAGTGCATTTTGAATGTCAGTTATCAAGGGGGTGACGGGGTAAAGGGTTAAAGCCCTTTAAAGCTGCACTGAAACTTCTCATTTGGACCTTTGAATAATCGTTTGGCTCCCATCTGAAGTCCATTATATGGAATAAAAATGCTGGAATGTTTTCATCAAAAACCTTAATTTCTTTTTCGACTGAAGAAAGAAAGACATGAACATCTTGGATGACATGGGGTGATAAATTATCAGCAAAAGTTTTTAAACGTTGGAACTACTTTAATAAAAACAGCATTGCTGAGCATTTAGAGACTTCTTTCAAAAACCTTGAAATGCTTGCCGACCCCAAACTTTTTGAAGCAGTGGTGTACCGAGGTGGGTCCAATAGCCTGAGCACCCTGAATGTAAATCGAATTTAAACTAGAAAGCTTATGCTGTTAAATGCATAAGTTATATTCTAGATTCTGCTATATTTCTAGGTTCATGCAGCACAAGTGCTTCTGTCATTGAAGTGAAAAGGGGACAAACCAATTTCTAAATTCTGAAAATCATTGTTTGTTTTAGTTTAATATATTGTTACAGTGGAGCATGGCGACCACATTTTTTTCCACTCAATTACACGAGATGTGTCATTTAAACGATATTTCTCATACTAACGAGATGCTATGTCATTAAAACAACATTTTTCTCATTAAAACAATATATTTTCTATTAATAACTTCAAACAAATTATATTATTTCCCATTATATCTAAATTATACATGCATACATTTATCTAAATTAAATTTACATATTTGGTACATGAGCAATCAGCAACTTGGGAAATAGGCCTTCATCACAGTCCTCATATCCATTTATATCCTCGTTTATAGAGTGATGTAGGGATGATGTCATTTTGTAGGCCAACCGGTCAGTTACGCATCACACTGGTTCATTCCAAGGATTTTCCCATAGGCTTTTGGATTATCTGTTTACACGAATTATATACTTAGCGTTTTTTTCCATGAAGATAATTATCACAGACTTTGAATTTTGAAGCCGTAAATGCAGTCGCCAGAAGTGAAAAGCTAAAGGTAGGCTATAACGAACTACACAACCACGGTCCCACAAGTTCAACATCACCACCATTGAGCTTCCAACTCTTTCAGTTTCAGTTTGACAACTCTATAAGAGCACAATGATGCTGTTAAAGCGGATCGAGTTTACCTGTTTAATAATCTCCCGACAGCCTCTGTAGACCCATTTAGCCACATGTTAGCGACCGCATATTTCTAGAACACGTAACCGACTTGAAAAATCACAAATGGGATAAAATCTGACGTATTTATGTCTGTAGATATAATGTGAAAGTGTCTTGAGCTTGTGTTCACACATACCTTATTTTAGGCATTAAAACCCCATTAAAAAAACATTGACTTTGGAACGATGGAACTTGAAGTGCTAAAATGCTAACTCACTTCTGTGTTTTGGCCTACAAAGTGATGTCATACCTACACCACTCCATTGTCAATTTCAGCCAAGTTTGTAAACATTTCTCTTTAAAATTGGTGACCTTCAGTTTACAATAATGCAGGCGTAATTCGTTTATGCAACAAATTGGAAGCTGGATGTGAACGACACGTGGACTGTGACAAAGACCTATTTCTCACATAGCCATGTCAGAACAAAATATGTTGTTTTGGCGATACATCCCATTATAATTTTTACCATTGTTTTATGACATGTCGTTATTATTAGAAAATATATCATTTTAAACGCCCATGACATCTCATCAGTTCTGAGAAAAATGTATTCGTTTAAATGACATAACATACAGTTGTTATGACAAAATTCAGAGGAAAAAATAATAAACTATAAATTGTCAGCGAACATTGTTTTTAATACAATTTTAACTGCAAAATAGAAACATTTTCAGACCCGTGTGCCATATTTACATATCATATGATTAGTTTCAAAGTGTCTAATAGACAGGATTTAAATTATTTGATTTTTGTATCACTGATATGTTCCAGGTTAGTAATAGCATTTAAATACTGCTTTTTATTACCTCAGAATTTTATTTTACCTGCAAACTGACAAAAATCATCTTTAGGTAATGCACCGGCATAAGATATTGTAGTAGAATAAATGCATAAATTGATAAGATACATTAGCATAGTTGACCTCTTAAGCCTCCTATATGTATTTCACCCTTAAGATATTTTATGCAAGTGCATTACTGTTGTTGCAAAATAAACAACGAGCTTGTTTTGTTGTGGTAATTAGAGTGATCCAACAGTAGTCTCAAGAGTGTCATGCATATATATAGTATTTAAACCACTAGAGGGAGCTAGAAATATAACTCTCTTGTATGTGTGGAGAGTCTGAGAAATGTCTGCATTATAGACCTTAAAATTCAGACAAAAGTGTAAAATTTGATTTGACTTCATTTTAGATCATGTATATTTTTTTATTTTATTACCAAGTCAATATTATAAAGGTTAGAAGTCTGAGTAAAGGAACTGTTTTATTTGTTTGCCACTAGTCCGGATTTGCTTGTTAACAGTCAGGATTGGTCTCACAAACTCTTGGCCCAGTCAGGAAGAAAGTATTTGTCTGTCACTCAGGAAAACAAAAGCGTAAAATGTTCACTTTGGCCAGGGTAGAACAGCTTGTCCCTGTGGCAGTTCCCTTAAAAGTACATCTTTGTACCTTATTTACCTCTGAAAGGTTCATAGTAATAACTTCAAGAGAAAAGTCTGTCATCATTTACTCATCCACAAGTTGTTCTAAACCTACATAAGTTTTAAATTTCTCTTTTGTTGAACATACAAATATTTTTAATAACCCTTGTGCATCAATTAGAAAAAGTTACACAGGTAAAAAGAGGACAAAAATGTCCATGTCAAAAAACTGCCATAAAAATGTGACGCTTTGGAGCACAGACTTAGGTTTGGTATCATTTTAAAGAAGACCCTTTGCAGATTATTGCTGAAGAAAAAAATAATAATAAGTAAATCCAAAAAATAGTTATATAGGTATAAGTTTATGAAAATGATTTATAAAACATATTTTATATAAATTTATATTTCATAAATCAGGTTGAACTCAAAACTGCAGTAAAATCAAAGCCATAAATCTAAATAGTTTGTGTTCCAAATTTGAGGATGATATCTCAAGAAATGAGCTTTCGGTAACAGTTTGTTTGGGCGTAGTAACATATTTTCCCCATTGGGTGCCAGTAAAACCCCACTGGTGCTCACAGTGATTGGATTTGTTATTTGCAGTTTTTCTCTCTCAGTATTACAAACACACACATGCGCACACACATACATATGTTTTTATAACACACATACTAACCACACTCTGACATCATACCACACATCCACACAAATATTGTTGCATAATTTATCCAGTTGGCTCTATAGTATGCCGAAGCAGAAAACAGGAATAAAGCGATATTTGTTTTATAGGCCAAACTTTAAAAAAATGGCACCATCTGATAAAAAATAGTAAAAAATAAAATTTTGAAGCCTTGCCATCAGAATGAAAGCCTCTTAACAAAGATTGCATATTTTTATAGTTAACTGAACCGGGGATTAAAAATGGCAGTTTTAATGGGTTTCAATGGGGACATTTTTGTCCAAAAGGTGCTGAGAGGGAGTATTTTTTGTACCTAATGCAAAAAATATTTTTTAAGAAAATGAGGGTGAAATAGTAAAATTCCAATAAAAATACACACCTGTGCCAAGTTTTTTGCAGTTAGCTTTAACACAGGCAAAGTGATCAAAAAAACAAAACTGAAAAGGACAAAAATGTCCATAAGGATGCAGCAAGGGTTAACCTCTTAAGCTCTTTGGTTTATTTTGGAATTCCGCATAAAATTGGTCATCTTCCAAATCTGATGGGCTCCGCTATACCCCACATACAGTGAAGTAAATGCAAATAATTGGTGTCATTTTATAGGAAACCCTTTAAACAAACAAAATCAAGTGTCAAATGTAATAAAAATGATTGTATGTGTTTAGAAATATCGAAAGAAACACACAAAAAAGTTAGGCACTTTGTGTGTTTTTTCTTTAGAATCTTTGTTTGAAAGTGTATTACTTTGGTATTGTGTGCGACAGCTACCTATATTATGATTCCATTTGATTCCACTAGATGTCCCCAACACTGAAAAAAAATTATGTGTCTAACATTTTGATTAAAAAGTTATTGCTATGACACCAAGGGGGGCAAAGTGGCTTTTTAGTGTCTTTTATGAGAAGTGCGTCCAGACTGCGCGCTGGAGAATATCTACCTTTTTTTTACTCTGAGGCAAATTGCTCTGAATATCTCAGACTCTGTTTGTTTTAGAGGAAGGTGTGTCCCCACCATCAATGTCGCAAACATGTGCCATGCTGTATAGATAAGGGTTAAGCTCCCCGAATGATGATCAGTTCGTCATCATCCAACGTCGACGATAACATATCATGTGGATCAGTATGAAAACAAATGACTTATTTCTGCGTTACTGGACTAAATGAGACGTAATATGGGATTATTTATCAGAGCAAAAGCTCACATGAAGGCGAAATGGACTCATTTTGAAGAACAGTCTAAGGTGAAAGTCTATGTATATTTTTGACTACTTTCAGCTCAGACATGCTGTAGTGGAGAATCAAAATGCAACGCGTTTCCTAGTTTGTTTACAAATATCAAAGATGTACTTCGAATGTTATGCAATCATTTGATCTGTTGGCATATGTCAACTAAATAAACCATACAGCAAAAATATGTGGAAGGAAAGGTTTTGTTTGATATATGGCTTGCCTTTGTTGATCAAATTTGACCAATGCTATCAATATTCATATTCATAATCACACTTACTTTTGACGTATTTGGGTTGCGAGGTGGAGGAATATGAAACTTTTAAATTATCCAATATGTAAAATGAATTAAAAAAATGATGGCTTTGTGTGAAAAGTAGAGGGTCTAAGCTTTGTAATGATATAACATATGACTGTTAATGTTTCATCAGGACCTTTAAATATTAAAGGGCGATCATAATAACGTTCTTAATAACGCAATCCCCGAGTACCGGGTTTACGACCTTAACAGGTTAGTATGGTTTTGGTTCCCATTGAAAAGTTGTGCAGTCAACTGTTGTTTACGGACACACACTTGAAAATATATTTTTTGTGTTCAACAGAGAAAAAAACTCATAAGAGGAACAACTTGAGGATGAGTAGCTGACTGAATTTTATTTTTTTTTGGTGAACTATTCTCTTTAAGGTACTACTAGATGAACTTTTCAGAGGTAAATAAGGGTACAACGATGCACAAGAACTGCCCCAGTGACATGCTGAGGTATCATATTTTTCCTAATTGTTCTGTCAGTTTCTGCAGGTGTTTAGTTGATAGTGAAAATGATTAGTTGTTCTATTTTTTTTTATTTATTTTCAGTTGTGTATCTGCCACAGGCTAGCGGGACCACGTTTATCCCAGAGAGTGTTTTTAAATCTTCTTCAGTCATGCTCAGTTTTTTTAGGTGTGTTTGTGTGTCAGTAGTGGGCATTCAAGTGAAAGCACAGATCCCATATAGCACCTATAACTGGACGTATTAGAGCCTGACGTCACTCCTCGCTCTAATGTGACCCTTCACCTTTAAACCTCCTTGATCTTTTCCAGGTGCACTAGCAATGGATTCGCTCTCTTTTCTTTTAGCACATTAGTAGTACAGTTATGCATTACAGAGTCATGATACTGTCTTGAATTATAGTTACACAAAATGTGCCTTTTTCCAACACAGAATCACTTTTTTTTTTTCACCCAGTATGCGTCATGATTTTGCTGACTTGGTAATATAATTGTTACAGTGGAGCATAACGGCCACATATTTTTTCCACTTAATTGTCATTAATAGCCAGATGTGTCATTTAAAGCTTGTGTTTCTCGTAATGAGAAGAACAGAATGCTGATCATGTGAGTTCTGTGTAATTTGTTTGAACTCTGTTGGATTGTTTATTGGTAATAATATTAAAAGAGTGTCAAAACAAAATGTGTCAAAATGGTACCATGTTTAGTACTGTATTTTTGAACATATATCTTGGTATTACTTTGCTAAGATGTCAGAGTATTTATGAAACAAATGAATAATCCCAGAAATAAATCACAATCTTGCTGTAACATAAATTAAATGGCTGGCAAATGGGATTCAGTGGCAATAATGCCCTCAAACAAGCTAAAAACTAAAAGGATTGTGACCAGATCAAGTTCATGCACCCTTAAAGGGATAGTCCAAGTTTGAAATACATTTTCGGTATGTTTTATCTTACCTCAGAGGGCATCTAAGATGTAGGTGTCTTTGTTCTCCGCAGTAGTTTCAATTTTGATATTTTCCAGGTCAAACCGTTCTTGTATATCAGTCATATAATGGAGGTCTATGGTCACCACCTCAAAGAGCATGCACAGAGAAGTCCAGATTAAACATGATTTAATGACTCGTAAATGCTCAAGTACACATTGATGGCCTATGACATGAAACGAACCGTATTATATCGTTTTTACCTCTTGTAACCACAGCCACGTCCAAGTGATCTGAGGGCACGGGAGCTTTGTGGCTGTCATTACAGAGAGGTAAAAACAATAAATACTGTTTGTTTTCTCACACAGAACCTCTCGTTTCATGTCTTAGGCCATCAAGGTGTACTTACATTTATGAGTCGTTAAATCATGTTTAATTTGGACTTCTCTGTGCATGCTCTTTGAGGTGGTGACCATAGACCTCCATTATATGACTGACAGACAAGAACGGTTTGACCTAAAAATATCAAAATTGAAAATACTGTGGAAACAAAGACACCTACATCTTGGATGCCCTTGAGGTGAGCTAAAACATACCAAAAATTAATTTCAAAGTGAACTATCCCTTTATCGTTAGAGATTTCCCTTCCGTGTTTCATTGGTCGCTGCATGTTTGTCGGTAAGTGGCTACATCTGGCTGTGGTTTGATCCGACGAGTTGTGCTTACGCCTACAGCCATATGGGTTTTGTGCTAATACCGCTAGATTAGCCAACAGCAAACGTGACTGAAGATTTTCCGGTCGCCCTCCTTTCACCCCCACCCAGCACATGCACGTCAGGTCCCTGCTCTCCCTCCTTTACTCATTCTTCATCTTGATGGTGGCACCATGTACCTTCACACCTCGCCGTGAACACATCAGCTAATCTGCGCACTGATCTGTGTCTCCAGGTTTCTGTGCACTTGATGTGACGTGCATACGATCAGCTTTTAGACTCTTAATAACACTTCAGCTAGCATGTACAGTCACACACGTTTTCACATTTAGACTGGACTCTTCAGGACATTCATGTTCATGACTATTATGACATCATTGTTTAACCTAGTTCCGTTATCAGCATCATAAAATTTATGATCTATCATAAATGTTTCCCAAACATCCCGTACTATGACACACACCAGTGGTCTTTGTGTTTATATACTGTGCGTAGCGAATCGCACAAGAAAACATAACATTGTGTCCAGGTCACATTTTAGAATAAAATTAAGCCAATTTTTGGGACAGTTAAGATTTTTCTCATTGTGACATTATATTTATAACAGTTTCATCACATTTTTACAAGTGGCCGGGAAGTGCAAGGCAACATTTCCTATATATATAAGAAATACCGCATATTTCTAAGACACGTAAGCGCTTAAAAAAATCACAAATGGGATAAAACTGACGTATTTTATGTCGTAGAATATAATGTGAAAGTGTCTTGAGCTTGTGTTCACACATACCTTATTTTAGGCTTTAAAACCCCATTAAAAAAACATTGACTTTGGAACGATGGAACTTGAAGTGCTAAAATGCTAACTCACTTCTGCGTTTTGGCCTACAAAGTGATGTCATACCTACACCACTCCATTGTCAATTTCAGCCAAGTTTGTAAACATTTCTCTTTAAAATTGGTGACCTTCAGTTTACAATAATGCAGGCGTAAATTCGTTTATGCAACAAATCGAAGCTGGATGTGACGACACGCGGACTGTGACAAAGACCTATTTCTCACATAGCCATGTCAGGAGACAAAATATGTTGTTTTGGCGATACACCAGTGGTCTTTGTGTTTATATACTGTGCGAGCGAATCGCACAAGAAAACATAACATTGTGTCCAGGTCACATTTTAGAATAAAATTAAGCCAATTTTTGGGACAGTTAAGATTTTTCTCATTGTGACATTATATTTATAACAGTTTCATCACATTTTATACAGTGGCCGGGAAGTGCAAGGCAACATTTCCTATATATATATATATATATATATATATATATATATATATATATATATATATATATATATATATATATATATATATATATATATATATATATATATGCTATGCATGTATATATTTAAGTAAATGTGTTATTCATATATAAAATATTTATATTTATATAATATAGATTATGTATTTTTATATATGTACAGAATTTAAGCACAAATAATTCTTAAATATATATATGCATGCATAGGTTTTTATATATACAAAATAATTATATACAGCACACATAAATGTATTATGTAAGCACAGACTTTTATTTTGGATGCGATTAATTGCAATTAACTTTTGCACAGCCCTAATATATATATATATAGATATAGATATAGATATATAGATATAGATATAGGTGTGTGTATCCACAGACGCGCACATGCATATAACATTTATAAAAATATAATATATACACATTCTTTAAACAAACTTTTATGTTAGATGCAAATAATCAAGATTTTTTATGATTCATGATTAATTTATCAGCACTAATATATATATATATATATATATATATATATATATATATATATATATATTTAATCATAATTATAAGCATATTCATACTATATATTTTGTTTATACAAAATAGACTATTTTATATAACTGTATATGATCTGAATACTATATTTGACAATATATTATATATCATTTATAGAATTATGCTTATTTTTAAGTACTTTGACATTTTTTATATTATATTTTCTGATTTTATTTTCCTTTTGAATTTGGGGTGATATGGGAGATATGATTCCCAGTTTTGTGAGATTCATTCATATATATCCTTGTTTCTGTGTCAATATAGTCACTGGCTGTGCATGCCCATATATGACCAAAGTGTTTGAACTGTGCAGGACACACACATGATATGGATGTGTGTGTGTGTGTTATCGTGCACAATGTGCCAGTGTGATGGAACCCTTATGGCGGTGTGTCAGTGTGTGACGTTTAGAGGTAAATCCCGGTCTCTGACGTGGATCACCTCTCTTTACTAGCTGCTTGTCAACAGATGGAAACTCTCGAAGGATTAGCTCTATAAGAGCGAACAGCTGACAGACTGAGGGAAGACAAACTCATCCAGAAGAAGAACAACTCCGAGAGAGAGACAGGGGATATACATGAGAAAAACTACATTGATTCCAGGCTCTTTAGAGGGAAAGACAGATCAATCTGAGTACAGAGACTGCCAAACATTCAAAGAAGTTTGAGTGCAGAACGCAAAGGAGGAATCCAAACATTACTTTCACTTTTTCTTTTCCACTCAATTCCAATTCCACTCAAACTATTCACCGGAATAGTTGAGACATGACTGTTATCAAGGTCAAACAGTGAGTATCTTTGAACATGTTGTTCTAGTTTTCTTGTTTGTTCAATAGTTGGTTAGCTAATAGTTCTTGAATGGTTTTTAACAACCAACCCTCAGTTATAGGTTGCAGGAAAATTGTCTAAAAATATAAAAAACAAAACGATAGAGACTTTGTCATTTAGTCAATGGTTATTTATTTTTATTTTTTAAGTTTTACATAAAAACATTTTTACATTAGTTGCCTTTAATGGTAGTTATATGCCAATGTCTTTTTTCAATAGTAGTTTTTGTTTGTTAAGTTAGATTTATAGTTTTACTTATAATGTATAATATGCTTGCAATGTTGAGGTGAGATGGCTTGGAAATGTTTGACTAAGTACTTACTTTATCGCCACATATGGGCAACAGGTGATCAGGGCATGCGAGGGGTTTGATGTGCGGTACACTGTTGTCTGCTGATCCACTGCCAGTTTAGTAAGTGGCAGCAGTGGGTTTGACCTGGTTTACACACTCCAGCATGACTCGGCATGTATGTGGGTCAGTATAGGGGTGTTACGCTGTCAGGTGTAGCTGTGACAACTACATGGTTATTTCTGTTCGGATCAAGATTATGATTATCAATAAGACCATTGAGGTGCGTGTGTGCGTTTCTGATTGGTGAGTGGTTGCTTGCGGGAGTGGAAGCATGTGTCATGTCTTATTTTCTTTTGTTATAGAGTCCCCACCGTCCCCAGTGAAGAACTTAAATGGATCCAGTCCTGTCCATCCAGCTTTGGCAGGTGAGAAACAATATGCAAATATGTTATAGATGAGCCTGTGATGATTAAATATATTAACATATTTGGAATAATTTTGTAACAAAAGACAATGAACCTAAAATATAGATGAAACAAACAGATGTAATTCTCTCTGTCTTTGGTTAGGTATCAGCTGGGATCCTGAGTGAGCGCCGCTCAACTCCCAGTCTGCTCGACCCGCCCGCCCAAACTCTGTGCTCCACCCCCCACCTGTCAGCAAAGCGCACATCAAACCTGTGCCAGGCCTCGGCCACTGCTGCCGGAAAACCTCGGGAGAAGCAGGCCCGCAAAGGTTATTTATGTATATTAATATATACTATATATATATATATATATAAAGATATGACACACATACACACAAACACACACACATATATATATTAGTGCTGTCAAACCAATTACATCGAACATAAAAGTTTGTAAATTATATATATATATATATATATATATATATATATACATAAATACACACACACATACAGTATATTTAGTGCTGTCAAACTCAATTACCATGATTAATTCACATCGAATATATATATGTGTGATTAATCGTGATTAATTGGTTTTGACAGCACTAATATATGTATGTGTATGTAATTTATGCATATATATATACAGTATATATATACATACATACATATTCACATTCACACATATTTATTAATCGCAAGTAATCGATCGATTAATCGCAAGTGATCAATTCGATTAATCGCAAGTGATCGACCGATTAATCACAAGTGATCGATTAATTGCGAGTGCCCGAACGATTAATCACATGTGACCGGTCGATTAATCGCATGCGGTCGAACCGATTAATCGCAAGTGATACTTGTGCGGGTGATACGGTCACTTGCGATTAATCGACTTATCACTTGCAATTAATCGAATCGATCACGTGCTTGTGAATTGCTTGTGATCGATCGATTAATCGCAAGTGATCAGTTCGATTAATCGCAGAGTAAGCGATTAGACGGCACTAATATATATATATATATATATATATATATATATATATATATATATATATATATATATATATATATATATATATATATATACACACACACACACACACACACACACATATATAGATAGAGAGACAGAGACCGAGACAAGAGAGAGAGAAGATTAGAATGATTTCTGAAGGATGATTTGACAGTGAAGACTGTAATGATGCTGAAAATTCAAGCGTTTGCCATAATAGGAATACATTACATTTCAAAATATATAAAAATATAAAACAGTAATTTTAAATGTTTAATAATATTTTACACTATTGCTGGTTTTATTGTATTTTTGATTCGAATAAATGCAGCTTTAGTGACACTACTTTATAATAACAATTATTCCAAACTTTTGACCAGTAGCTCTGTGCATGTATTAACAATATATAATACATAATAATAAAATGTGTGACGTATTATTTATCTTAATCCTCATTTGTTTTATCTTCCTTTTCTTTCATTTGAGCAGGTAGAACTTCAGAAGAAGTTGTCAGAAGATATCTCCAGAAAGTCCGCAACCCACCTGAGGAGGTGACAAACATGACTGATATTTTTAATTAAGATATAATATATCATCAGATTAAATAAACTGAATTAATCTAATTGTTTTCTTGTTCTCCATCTATTTGTGTATTTCTTAGGACTGCACTATCTGTATGGAGTCTCTCTGCGGTCTCATCTGGCTATAAAGGGCCAGGTGTTGGTGGCATATCTCGGGCAGAGTCTGTTGGTCGCCTGTCTCAGTGTGGACATCAGTACCACCTGCAGTGCCTGGTGGCCATGTAGCAACAACGGCAACAAAGACGGCAGCCTTCAGTGTCCCACCTGCAAAACAATCTACGGTGTTAAAACCGGCAACCAGCCACCGGGCAAGATGGAATACCACGTCATTCCTCACTCCCTTCCTGGACACCCTGACTGGCAAAACCATCCGGATTATCTACAACATACCCCCTGGCATTCAGGTAAGAGTCACTTACTTACAGACTGAGCTTGTTAAAAACCCCTGCAGTGTCCAGAGCATCCATTCTTATTGGCGTTGTGCCACCTACATTGTATATTGCACTGCTGCAGTGTTATATAACTGCATGCATAAGTTATATAACTACAATGTAGGTCTAAACGGCTCGGTCTATGATTGTTTTAGGGCCCAGAGCATCCCAACCCTGGGAAACCCTTCACAGCTCTGTGATTTCCAAGACACTGCTACCTCCCTGACAGTGAGAAAGGCCGCCTGGTGAGTGTCCAGACATTCCCAAAAGCAATCTCATACATCTACTGCTATTAATTAAAGAGGACCTATTATGCTTTTTTAACATTTTCACCTTTTTTTGTGTGTGTATTGTTGATGTTCTGAGCATGCAAAGGTCTTTGCAAAGTTACCAAGTCATGCCAAGTCAAAGTTTCATGGCCTACGATGTTATAGGTCACTTACAAATCAATGTTAAGTTATCATTTGCAGCTTCAAGTCTAGAAGTATTTATCTTAAGTTTTAAAAGATATATATATTAGCCTTATTAATAATTTAGTTATGTAAAACAATGTTATCAATGCACTACAAATAAAGTGTTTATGTGCCTTTATATTGTCATTAAAACTAATCTGGGATAGGCAACGTCGGTTCCTGAAGTGCCGTTGTCCTGAAGAGTTTAGCTCCAACCCTAATCAAACACACCAAACATGCTAATCAATGTCTTCATGATTACTAAAGCCCTACTCCAATGGTAATTGTCTCTAATGTTGACGTCTGTAAAAAATCAATGTGCATGGCACCTCAATGATAAAACTCATGCTTTCGGATGGTGATTTATTCATGTGGAGGAGCGAGTTCTGTGATCCTACAAACCTGGGAATTTGTTGCATGATGACCTGCTTGTCCCAAAATAACGTCCTATTTATTATTTAAATTATATACTTATAGAAGCTAGACACGCTAAAGTTGAAATGGTTTTCTGACTTATTTTAATTAGCAAATAATTAGTTAATGCAACCTCTTATTTACATGATGTAAACTTAAAGCTGCTTGGTTTATATTTTTAATGTATATAAATGTAGATAATACATATTTTTAAATTGCTATTGCATGTATTGCTGCCACAATAATGGCCCATTTCAAATGTTTCACGTGCTTTTTTTCCTCTTTCTCCTTATTCTTTTTTCTTTGAAATTCTTTCCAGCATTTCAGTAATAAAAGTGTTCATCTGTAAAATGCATGCAAATTACAATTAAGCACAACAATTATTGGAACGGTGCTCTGCAGTGGTCAAAAAGGATTTAAACAGTGAATTTTAAAGTGATCTCTTCTTGTAAATTCAGAGATGTGGATTCGGAAGGCAATTTAAATTATCACACGACCTTGGTGTCCCAAAAAGTTGGGATTTTTATGCAGGTGGTTGGAGCAAAACGCTGACATTCTGAATTCAGATGGCAATAAAATCACAGACTAGCCCCTGTAAATTTCGAAAATCGTCCGAAAAGGGCTTAAGGCTACAGGCAGGTGAGTTTTTTTTTCAGGGTTGAAGCTAAACTCTGCAGGACAGTGGCACTCCAGGACAAGGATTTTTCGATCCCTGTCCTGAATCCTAAGGGATTTCTTATCCTGTAATGCAGGGGGAATCACACAGCAATGAAAGAGTTAAAATCTAAACCATCAGGAGTATAAAATAGACTCACACACACAGAGGCAGAGTGAGATCAAGGGATACATTGGAGGGTGTTTACCAGTTAAAAATAAGCCAACCCCAGTGTCAACCCCATTAAAAATAGGCCTATGCTTCCATCAAGTGGTTGTACTATGTATTACATTTGATTTTCTTTCTTTCCTCAACCAGATAACACAAAATCTGCATATATTTAACTTGCCCATAATGCATTAATTATTAAAAAATAAATAAATAAGTCGTATGAAGCCCTTTGGAGCAGTAGTAAAAAAAATCAGTGCTTGATTCAAATAATCGACATTTAAACAAAAATAGCTGACTTCCTGTTGGTCAGAAGCTAATGATTGTAAATTAGAAGGTTGTTCGGAATGGTAATGCTTCCTTTTACAGTACAGTACTTACAGTGTACTTACAGTGTACTTACCTAGAAAGTACTGGCTAATATAAGGTGGGTACATGGAATAGGGGTAGGTTTAGGGGTAGGTTCAGGGTTAGTACTAGTTATTACCCAGTAATTGTAGTTACTAAAATAAGTACATAGTATTTACATGGGTAACTGGACTGTAAAAGGAAGCGTTACCTTCGGATCAATGAGAACAATATATGTACCAAGTTTGGTAACTATAGATAAAACTAACCCCCCCCACTTTAGTCAAAAGGTGGCAGCCACTTAAGCCCCACTTAGATGTCCGTTTATAAGCTCTTGCCGGTGTCTACTGGCCAACAGACTGATGTGTGTGCCAAGTTTCATGCAAAAAAAAAACGGATATTTAAAGTTTGACGCATTCGCCATGACTACAGTCTTTAAGATATCAAGAATCCTTTCTCAGTTGTACACCTGTGATGTTTTGACATTATTTGAAGCAAATTGGTTTAAAGAGTGTCATTTCGAAGCATTTCTGGCACACTTCCTGCCGTCAGTTGGTGGTGTGCTATGACTGACTCACAATAGTCACATCCATGTGATCAGCCTCCTACAACGAACACACAGCTGAAGATTCATCAAAACCAGTCAATGTATGCAGCAGTTATAACACACTTCCGTTTTTCCCTTTTTCGCCATGAATGTCTTGCCTTGCCACGGCCTAACTATTTGTGATTTAAAAAATGTGCTCGCAATTTAGCATCCTCAATGTTTTGGCTTCATGCTGACTGATTGGTGGTGATCAGATGAATCGCCTGAGGAGTTTATCAAATTCCAGAGCATGTGTTTTTCAAACAACCCACAATACAGCGACTTCCTGTTGGGCGAGGCTTATGACTTAGAGTGTGAAAGTTATTTGAGCCCAATGGGTGATCTATAAGTGTATGAAAATTGGTTACTGTCAGGTGAAAAGGGGTGCACTACAGAGCCCCTTAAACACAACCATATAAAAGGGTGCTTAGGCATTTGAGCATTGGGCATTTTAGAGACTTTGTAGAAGGGCATCATAGGTCCTCTTTAATGTACATATTGAGGAATTCAACCTTGAAATGTAAGGTTTTTCAGCTTTTATCTCTTAATCAATCCCTGCACTTGTCAGGTGCTGAAGCTACTGCTGGTTGCTTGGGAACCGTCGGCCTCACCTCTTCGGTGGGCACATCCAGCACTGACAGGAGAGGCGGATACGGTACATTGTGGGACGAGGTGCATCACAAAACCGGTTCTGCTCCGGTCACTGACCGGTCACGGTCACCCACAGTCCGTGCCACCTTGACAATGTCCTGGAGGAGCTGAGGGCGCAAGGCATTCACTGAGGAAGAGTGTCTGAGGGACTGAACATTCAAGTCGGGACCAAAGTCTGGATGTTTTTTGTGTTAGTGTTGCCAAATCTGAATTCGATTCTCCAGCTCTTGTTTCTCAGAACGCCTGAGACACTTTCAAAATCAAAAAACGAAAATCAAAACGAAGTTTAAGAACTCTGAAAGGTTTATAAGTCATCATCGCTCAATTTTTTTTTCAGTGACAATAATAGCCCTTCTACTGCTAAAGAAACTCCGAGTCTGTCAGAAGTGGGACAGCCAGCTGGAAGAACTGTAGTTAACAAACAACATTGCACAGTGCCGTTATATTTTCGAAAACTCGAAGGACCCGTTAACGTCCTCCCCACAAAAACTCGATTTGTACAGTGCGATTTTGTCGCTAGTGGGTTGCAGACATAGAGTGCCGGTGTCTTCTCCACCATATAATGTATTAGTTCTGTGAAGGATACGCAAAACAAAGGTACTTCTGTGCATGTAGTTTGTATCATTTGGCACAGAGGCGATTACATCCTCGGGTGTCGACCGAAGCCGCCGCTCGTTGCCAACTTTGAAGCTCCAGTTGCAGTTTTAGATGCCGGAACGTGAATGTTTACTGCCCCATAGTGGCACTTGTTAGCATATACATTCCAGTAATTACCATGGTATTTATTTGACAACATAGTTTGAGATGTTTGCAGTATTTACATTAACCACTTATATTTGTACTTATTTTATTGTATCTCTTACATTATTTTATATTGTTAGAAACGAGAAACCTGTATTGTCATTCATTTTGGGACGGAAACCAATCTCTTCCAGGGACAGAGAGAGAGAGAGAGACATTCAACTGAAACTGCTTCGTTAATCAGTATTAAAGAAACATTGAGACTGGCAGCCAATGGATGGACGACGCACAAATTTAGTGAAAATATTAACTTGTTTCTTTGTGATTGAATTTACTGTCAGAGAGTTCCGAACAGGGACTGTGTGAAACTGAGCCAAGCTCAATTATGGTGTTTAGAGAACCATTAAGATTTAGATTCTCCAAAGCTGAAGGTGTTAGCCTTTTAAATGGCTACTAAGAGCAGACTCTCCTACCATGTTAATATCTGTTGAAGTTCAATCCTGTGGACAAACTGTCTCCGGTTGCCTTTCTGGTTAGGATACTCTGTAGGTCTATGGTGGACCTGTTTACAGAAGCTGTTGACGAAGCGTCTGCATGTATGTACATGCAAATGTGTAAGCTTACATTTATAGTTGATGTGCTGTATGTATGTGTTTTATGTACACAATTATTTTTTCCCCTGCATCCAAAAGCATGTTGTGGAAGTAAATGAGTAATTATTTTTCTTGTATCATTTTTTTATAATATACTTTAACTTTTTTCTTATAAGCTAATAGTTTTTTTCCACTGTGAAGTTTTTAATTTCTTTTATTGCACTTGTATGATTTGATTTATTGTCCAGCCAAGTTCCTCATGATAGTTGCTATGGAGACAGTGAAAATGGCATCGCTGCCAGGACAGAAAACTGTGAAGACAGAGAATGGAGCTAGGAGAACTAATGTTGCTGTATAATATAAAATGTACAAACAACTCTTGCATATTAAATAGCTGCTGGAATACTGAATAAATATTAAAGGTACTCAAGAAAAGCAAATGCTGGTTTGGATTTATTTTCCTTTCAGTCTGGCTGTAGTCCTTGTTTTGTTCTCTCAACCAAAATGTGGGCTTTTACGTAGTTTACTAATGTCAGTCAGGCACTAAATATGCTCAGCAGGGGGCGATGTTTAACTAAAAGTTTTATAAACCAAAATCAAAACAACAGGCATGATCCACACTCCTGGTGCAATAACCTTGTGGCTTATGACTGATCCAGTACCAATATATCTAAAATATCTTAATTATATTAATTTAATATGGACAATATAAACAATTATTTTGCATAGTTCTTTAAATGTCCAAAAAAACATGTATTATTACCAACAACACTGTTAGTAGACAGCCATTTTACACCAGTATTCTCAAAAAGGCCCAAAATATGCACTAGACAGAAACTATTAATATGGCAAAAGGGCTGCTCTCTCTCTGAATTAAAATTTGAACATCACACAAATTAACCGACCATCTGGTCCCTCTTAAGACCAGGTCATTTCCTCTACAGGCAGAAGATCCTGTCTGAAAATTAATGCTCTTAATGTTCTACATTACATTACCCTGGATCAGATCATCTATCTATCTATCTATCTATCTATCTATCTATCTATCTATCTATCTATCTATATATATCTATCTATCTATCTATCTATCTATCTATCTATCTATCTATCTATCTCTGTCTGTCTGTCTGACTGTCTATGTGTCTGTCTGTCTATCTATCTGTTCTATTTATTCTTATCTATCTATCTGTCTATGTGTCTGTCTGTCTATCTATCTGTGTCTGTCTGTCTGTCTGTCTGTATGTCTATCTGATCTGTTGTATCTATTTATCTGTCTGTCTGTATCTATCTCTCTGTCTGTCTATGTGTCTGTCTGTCTGTCTGTCTGTCTGTTCTATTTATCTGTCTGTCTGTCTGTCTGTCTATGTGTCTGTCTGTCTGTCTATCTATCTGTTGTTCATTGTATCTGTCTGTGTCTGTCTGTCTGTCTATCTGTGTCTGTCTGTCTATCTATCTGTTGTTCTATTTGTCTGTCTGTCTGTCTGTCTGTCTGTCTATCTGTCTGTCTGTCTGTCTGTCTGTTCTATCTGTCTGTCTGTCTGTCTGTCTGTCTGTCTGTCTGTCTGTCTGTCTGTACTGTCTATATGTTGTTCTATCTATATCTGTCTGTCTGTCTATGTGTCTGTCTGTCTATGTCTGTCTGTGTCTGTCTGTATGTATCTATCTATCTGTATGTCTATGTATCTGTCTGTCTGTCTGTCTGTCTGTCTGTCTGTACTATCTGTTGTTCTATTTATCTGTCTGTCTATGTGTCTGTCTGTGTCTGTCTGTGTCTGTCTGTCTATCTGTCTGTCTATCTGTCTGTCTGTTCTGTCTATCTATCTGTTGTTCTATTTATCTGTCTGTCTGTCTGTCTGTCTGTCTGTCTGTCATGGTCTATGTGTCTGTCCATTTATCTTTTGGTTTATTTATCTGTCTGTCTGTCTGTCTGTCTATCTGTGTCTGTCTGTCTATCTATCTGTTGTTCTATTTATCTGTCTGTCTATGTGTCTGTCTGTCTGACTGTCTATGTGTCTGTCTATCTATCTATCTGTTCTATTTATTTATTGTCTGTCTGTCTGTCTGTCTGTCTGTCTATCGTGTCTGTCTGTCTATCTATCTGTGTCTGTCTGTCTGTCTATACTATCTGTTGTTCTATTTATCTGTCTGTCTGATCTGTCTGTCTGTCTGTCTATGTGTCTGTCTGTCTGTCTATTTGTTCTATTTATCTGTCTGTCTGTCTGTGTGTCTGTCTATCTGTCTGTCTGTTCTGTCTGTCTGTCTGTTGTTCTATTTATCTGTCTGTCTGTCTGTCTGTCTGTCTGTCTGTCTATGTTCTGTCTGTGTCTATCTGTCTGTCTGTTCTATCTGTTGTCTGTCTGTTGTTCTGTTGTTCTATTTGTCTATCTGTCTGTCTGTGTCTGTCTGTCTATCTATCTGTTGTATCTATTTATCTGTCTGTCTGTCTGTCTATGTGTCTGTCTGTCTATCTATCTGTGTCTGTCTGTCTGTCTATCTATCTGTTGTTCTATTTATCTGTCTGTCTGTATGTGTCTGTCTGTCTGTCTGTCTGTCTGTCTGTCTATGTGTCTGTCTGTCTATCTATCTGTTCTATTTATTTGTCTGTCTGTCTGTCTATGTGTCTGTCTGTCTATCTATCTGTGTCTGTCTGTTCTGTCTGTCTGTATGTCTATCTATCTGTTGTACTATTTATCTGTCTGTCTATCTATCTGTCTGTCTATGTGTCTGTCTGTCTGTCTGTCTATCTGTTGTTCTATTTATCTGTCTGTCTGTCTGTCTGTCTATGTGTCTGTCTGTCTGTCTATCTATCTGTTGTTCTATTTATCTGTCTGTCTGTTGTTTCTGTCTGTGTCTGTGTTCTGTCTGTCTGTCTATCTGTGTCTGTCTGTCTATCTATCTGTTGTTCTATTTGTCTGTCTGTCTGTCTGTCTGTCTGTCTATCTGTCTGTCTGTCTGTCTGTTGTCTGTTTCTATGTCTGTCTGTCTGTCTGTCTGTCTGTCTATCTGTTGTTCTATTTATCTGTCTGTCTGTCTATGTGTCTGTCTGTCTGTGCTGTCTGTGTCTGTCTGTCTGTCTATCTATCTGTTGTTCTATTCATCTGTCTGTCTGTCTGTCTGTCTGTCTGTCTGTCTGTCTGTCTGTCTATCTGTTGTTCTATTTATCTGTCTGTCTATGTGTCTGTCTGTCTGTTACTGTCTCATCTGTTCTGTCTGTTCTGATCTATCTGTTGTTCTATTTATCTGTCTGTCTGTCTGTCTGTCTGTCTGTGTCTGTCTATGTGTCTGTCTGTCTATTTATCTTTTGGTTTATTTATCTGTCTGTCTGTCTGTCTATCTGTCTGTCTGTCTGTCTATCTATCTGTTGTTCTATTTATCTGTCTGTCTGTGTGTCTGTCTGTCTGATCTGTCTATGTGTCTGTCTATCTGTCTGTCTGTCTGTCTGTCTGTCTTGTCTGTCTGTCTGTCTGTCTGTCTATGTGTCTGTCTGTCTATCTATCTGTCTGTCTGTCTGTCTGTCTATCTATCTGTTGTTCTATTTATCTGTCTGTCTATGTGTCTGTCTGTCTGTCTATGTGTCTGTCTGTCTGTCTATCTGTTGTTCTATTTATCTGTCTGTCTGTCTATGTGTCTGTCTGTCTGTCTGTCTATGTGTCTGTCTGTCTATCTGTCTGTTCTATTTATTTATCTGTCTGTCTGTCTGTCTGTCTGTCTGTCTGTCTATGTTTCTGTCTATGTGTCTGTCTGTGTCTGTCTGTCTGTCTATCTATCTGTTGTTCTATTTATCTGTCTGTCTGTCTGTCTGTCTGTTGTTCTATTTATCTGTCTGTCTGTCTGTGTCTGTCTGTCTATCTATCTGTTGTTCTATTTATCTGTCTGTCTGTCTGTCTATGTGTCTGTCTGTCTATCTATCTGTGTCTGTCTGTCTGTCTATCTATCTGTTGTTCTATTTATCTGTCTGTCTATGTGTCGTTGTCTGTCTGTCTGTCTGACTGTCTATGTGTCTGTCTGTCTATCTATCTGTTGTATCTATTTATCTGTCTGTCTGTCTATGTGTCTGTCTGTCTATTTATCTGTGTCTGTCTGTCTGTCTGTCTGTATGTCTATCTATCTGTTGTATCTATTTATCTGTCTGTCTATCTGTCTGTCTGTCTGTCTATGTGTCTGTCTGTCTGTCTATCTGTTGTTCTATTTATCTGTCTGTCTGTCTGTCTGTCTATGTGTCTGTCTGTCTGTCTATCTATCTGTTGTTCTATTTATCTGTCTGTCTGTCGTGTCTGTTGTTATCTGTCTGTCTGTCTGTCTATCTGTGTCTGTCTGTCTATCTATCTGTTGTTCTATTTATCTGTCTGTCTGTCTGTCTGTCTGTCTGTCTATCTATCTGTCTGTCTGTCTGTCTGTCTGTCTGTCTATCTGTCTGTCTGTCTGTCTGTCTTGTCTGTCTGTCTGTCTGTCTATCTGTTGTTCTATTTATCTGTCTGTCTATCGTGTCTGTCTGTCTGTGTCTGTCTGTGTCTGTCTGTCTATCTATCTGTTGTTCTATTTATCTGTCTGTCTGTCTGACTGTCTATGTGTCTGTCTGTCTATCTATCGTTGTTCTATTTATCTGTCTGTCTATGTGTCTGTCTGTCTGTGTCTGTCTGTGTCTGTCTGTCTATCTATCTGTTGTTCTATTTATCTGTCTGTCTGTCTGTCTGTCTGTTTCTGTTGTTCTATTTATCTGTCTGTCTGTCTGTCTGTCTGTCTGTCTGTTGTCTGTCTGTCTGTCTGTCTGTCTGTCTGTCTATGTGTCTGTCCATTTATCTTTTGGTTTATTTATCTGTCTGTCTGTCTGTCTATCTGTCTGTCTGTCTGTCTATCTATCTGTTGTTCTATTTATCTGTCTGTCTATGTGTCTGTCTGTCTGACTGTCTATGTGTCTGTCTGTCTATCTATCTGTCTGTTCTATTCTATCTGTCTGTCTGTCTGTCTGTCTGTCTGTCTGTCTGTCTGTCTGTCTATGTGTCTTGTCTGTCTATCTATCTGTGTCTGTCTGTCTGTCTATCTATCTGTTGTACTATTTATCTGTCTGTCTATCTGTCTGTCTGTCTGTCTATGTGTCTGTCTGTCTGTCTATCTGTTGTTCTATTTATCTGTCTGTCTGTCTATGTGTCTGTCTGTCTGTCTGTCTGTTCTATGTGTCTGTCTGTCTATCTGTTGTTCTATTTATCTGTCTGTCTGTCTGTTTCTGTCTGTCTGTCTGTCTGTCTATTTGTTGTTCTATTTATCTGTCTGTCTGCTGTCTATGTGTCTGTCTGTCTGTCTGTCTATGTGTCTGTCTGTCTATCTATCTGTGTCTGTCTGTTGTCTGTCTGTCTGTCTGTCTGTCTGTCTATCTGTCTGTCTGTCTGTCTGTCTGTCTATCTATCTGTCTATCTGCTATCTGTCTGTCTATCTGTCTGTCTATCTATCTGTTGTTCTATTTATCTGTCGTCTGTCTGCTGTCTGTCTGTCTGTCTGTCTGTCTGTCTGTCTATCTATCTATCTGTCTGTCTGTCTGTCTGTCTGTCTGTTTGTCTGTCTGTCAAATATACAAATGTTCAAATATATCAACATTATACCAATCCCACTTACTAGTTACTTGCACAGAACAGTATAACATTTCTTGCATATTTTCTTATGTTCAGAACACTGAATGAGATCTGTGCTCATCTCGGACTGGAATGTCTCAAAACAGAGTGAAGTTGAATGTGAAGGTGATGCGTCTAGACAGATGGGCGAAGCACATAATGCGGTTAACACTGAGTTAGCCATAAAGAAGCACATGCACGTGTGTCACCTCAGCTGGTAATCTGTCAAAGAATGCACAAGATACCCCCTCCCCAATAGCACTACCCCCAATGTCCTATCCGAGACCCCCTGTTGTCCATGATAGAGGACATAATCTGAAACACTCATGAGGTCGTAGAGGGGAAGTGTTTGGGGGCAAATGGACTGGGGTAAATAGGGCACAGGGCCAGTGGAGTAATTACTTTAACCTAAACTAGTTTAAAGCAGTAACAAGCATGCAATATTTATGTGCATGTTTCCAAAACCTTTTTAGAGCCCTGCAACTGAGTTTAAAGGCAAATCAGTGTGTGACACGTAAACAACATAATTTTTGTTTCAATACATCAATTATCCTGTAGTTTTAAAGGCATTATATTAGGTGCAAATGCACTTTCTCTGCAAACATTAGTCGAGCTTCTTCTCTATTAAAAGCTTTTAAGCTCATAAACGCTCGGACTGAAGCGGTCTGGGGATAGAGCTGTTGCCTTGGCAACACAGCACACTCTGCCGTTTTCCAGTCCCCAGAGGAGTCGTATTTCACATGCAGATTTTCTGCCTGCCCGACCCACTTTTGTTGGCTTTCAGCTAAAAGCTTTTTGCTGCAGAGTGACAGAGACAAAAGAGTAGAGGAGAAGGGGAAGGGTTTGGCTAGAAGAGGAGGGCCTTAGCAGACTGTTGCCAGGGTAACTTGACATCATGCTGACGAACTTCCCTCTTTAAAAGCTTTTAAAGCGATTGCTCCAGCCCTTGAGGTGCCATTTTGAGGCCTCTTAACTAAGCATGGGGGAAGGGCAGCAAAGGCCTGTCTCTAGCACACACAAGCACATGCTTGCGAAAGCAAAGTAAGGCCTGGAAAACAGACTGCACTGAGAGAAAACCAGGCTTAAATCCTAAACCTGAACAAAGATATCTAATCTGTTCATAAAATGGCCTCGGAGGACCTCTGCTTTAGTTACACTGTGCCGGGCTCGAGCGAGAAGCACAGGAGAGCTCGTAACTGGACGGATTCCGAGATGAAAGCTCTTGTGTACATTTGGGAAGAGTATGTGGCAGAGCTAAAGAAGGCTAAGCGCAATGCTAAGATCTACGAGACAATGGCTAAGCAACTTTATGACTTAACTGGCGAACAGCGACACAGGGAGGAGATTAAGATGAAGATTACCAACATGACTTTCCAATTCAGGCAAGTAAATACACTCTATCTCTCTATCAATTAAAGATCTAAGACTTTAAAAGACTTATTTCAAATAGACTTAAAAAATATTTTAATTTTCAATAATCTGTTTATAACTACACAAGTGACTACTCTTACGACTCAGTAAGCTGTAAACATTTTAAAATAAATTGAGTATAAAATAAATGTCCAAATAAATTTAGTTTAACTTAAACATTAAACTTAAACTCAGTCTTCGCAAGTCTTTCAAAGAGAACGCCACTGTTTGCGAGGATGGTTGCACGACGTTCGACACATGCGCAGCGCACTACCTAGCGTTCATTACTCGTCTCTGCGCGTGGACCAAAAAATTCAAACTACAAACGAATAGAAGAGGACCGTGGTGATGACGAAAATTACGCCACAAACAAAGGACTTTCAGTTTTTAGAAACCATGTAGCCTACGTATTGGGAAAGCATTTTGAGGACACAAACAATATAGCAAGCACCAGTTTGACGTCACGATCTATATTGAATTCAAATAGCAACAAAGAACGTAGAACCAAACAGCCTAGAGACAATTAAACAAAAACAATGTGAATCAAACCGAAATCACTTTATTGTGCGATCACATCCCACAAATGTAGTGGTGGATGCATTATTTTGTGTGCAGTTGTGCACTGCCAGATATTTGGACAAAAGGATACAATTTTTTGCAATTGTTATAGACCTTATGTAGCCCCGCCCCTTTTCAGCGCTGCGCTCGTTGTCTTTTGCCTTCCGGTCTGTATTTTCACCGTGATCTTTGATAGGCATGAATGAACTGCTCGTAAAAAAAATCCCGGTCGGACATTTGTTAAGACATTTGCTTTACAATGCTTATGATTAACATTACAATGCTCATGATAACTTTTGTTAACTCTACAATAAGTAAATCCACTTCACCAGCTAATTATTCCTCGACAGCGATGCCATAGAAATATACAGAGCGACCGCGAAACCGGAAGTTCAAAGACAATATTCTGCCGATGACGGCGCCCACGTTTCTCTGGTGCATAAGGTCTATAGCCTATCCAAAAGCGTGGCGGATTATACTACATATTTTATTTTCTCTGTTCGGTTTTGTCGCATGTTCAATTGGATTAGAGAGATGTAAAATATGACGCAGTTAATTTATATTTTATTTAGTTTATTAAAAGTTATGAATAGTAATGACTTTTGACCGTTTTCGAGACTTCATTACTCTGGCCATTATACAGAATTCAACTATAGTAGGCTACACTAAACAACTATGGGTGTTTAAAACTGCATAATATAGCTTTTAAAATGGTTAAGTTTAACCAGTAGCCTCACAAATTCCCAACAATATCATGGCCTATATCTTTATTCAAACATCTAAGTTTAGTCCAGAATAGAGTAGTAATAACTGACTTACCGTTTCTGATTCTTTCTCTTATAATGTAGCTTAAAGGCATAGTATGTAAGTTTTGCAGCTAGAGGTCGCTTATTCATATTAACAAAGCCGTAGCTTGATGACTGTTTTGAGCTATTACAATGATTCGTTTTCTGTCGATAAAGGTCTCCAAACAGTTGCTCGCCAGTAATATATTAAAGTCTGATGTTTCCATGGTTTGGAAGGAAGTAAAACAAGATATTCGAGGGTTAGGCGGATATGGCGTAATTGACCGTCGCAAAGGCCCGCCCCCTTAGTTACTGTCGTTATGTCCGAACAAGCTACGCTGCTCTCACACACACACACCATGTTCGCATGCAGTGAAAAATACATTGTGGACTGACAACACACTGACATATTTATATACAAGTATACAAGTCAACAAAATAATACAACATTGTTTTAGTAGTTTTGGATATTTAATAAAAACAAATCCAGCACATATTGTGCTTTTAAAGTCACTATGAAACCAAAATAAACAATTATTTATTTTTATGGAAAATTGCTGTATTTATTATAGCCTAATTAATTATTACATCAACTCTTCTCTTCTCTGATGGCTTTTTCTAGTGCGAGATCAGCCAGTCACATGTCATCAAAGCAATAGCAAACCACAACCTTTCAATCAATTAATTCCCGATGGACAAAATCAAGTTCCGTCATACATTTTTTTTTGCAGTTCAAGAAGCCTTTTTACTGCGGATATCTATGTCACAATAGAGAGCCTAAGTCCCTCCCCTTCTGTGTTCGACCACCATGGGACCTTATTTCCGAAAAGAATTGTATGGTAGTCAATGGCGTGAGATAACAAATATTTTGATCTCGTTTAAATCGATTCCTGAATTACACATATGATGTTTGTCAATTTAAAAGATACATTTTTAAAGTCAAGAAAGTCGCAGTTTGATGTAAAACTGTTGAGATGTAAGACTAAATACGTAAAATTACAAAAATACGTAAATTCACAAAAAAATACGTAATTACAAAGACTACAAACCCCAAAGGCGCACATTTTCTCTCACTGAATGAAGCTAGCTTTACTGAAGCTATGTCATTGTTTCTATAGTCTTCCGTTATAATCGGTAACGTTACCGTCATGAGTGTTTTGTTCCAGACTGCACACACACAAGCAGTGGATCTCGCTCGTTGTTTCGCTTCCCTGGAGATGTAGTTTATCGAGCGACTTTCACATACAACTAAATGTTACTCTTCTGTTTTATGACGAACTGTGACTTTCATAATTATCTTTTAAATTGACAAACATCATATGTGTAATTCAGGGCACAGTTCAGATGGAATAAAAAGATAAGTTGTCTCTCGCCATTGACTACCATACATATTTTTTCCGAAATAAGGTCCCATGAGCCGGAAGCGGAGGGGCGGGACTTCGGCTCTCTATTGGGAAGAAAAGACTCTCGCAACTTTTGTTTAAAAGTAATTTGCAAAACAATGATTTAACATTCTTTTCTAACAGGAAGCTGAAGTACACTGCAAATGGTGGGAATGCTATACCTGATTGGCCATACTACAAATCCATTGAGAGGATCTTGTCAAAGGTACCAGACCATGCCCATATGAGCCCACCGAGCCTCTCGACGTCTGGCCCCTCCACCTCTCAAATTGAGTCTTCGGTGCCCCCGTCAGCTCCCCCAAGTGGGTTTCTACCAGAGTACACTGGTTCCTCAGATGAGAAAGACATCAACGACGAGGATGAAGTCCTAACAGACAACTCTGGAAGTTCTTTTGAAACAAGGTAACATGTTTGACCAGATCACAGATTCATTTCAGAATCATAATCATGGAACTACAACTGCATGTCTGTCCATCTTCAGGTCACAACCACATAAGAGGCGGAGGCTGTCGAATGTGTCACTGCGCCGAAAGAAGCTGCGTGTCATGGATGCAATGCTGCAGGAACAAGCGCAGGATAAGTCAGTGCCGTTGAGGAGGCATGTCACGAAGTCCGCGCGTCATGCATCAGCAAAACTTCCTGCAGGTGCAGAGCCTCCAGCTTCAGGAGCGAATGATGAACCTCTTGGAGAAGATGATTCCTGCTCAGCCTGCCCCCTTCCTGGCCCATCCCACCAGTCCCAAAGAGTTTAGGAACACACACGCCTGAGTGACACGAACCTCAGATACAGAATACAGGACCTTTTTTTGGCTTTGCAGAGGAGGTGTTGCTATACTAAATATAAACACTATAACCAACTAGTTAGCGGTACATTTTAGACCTGTTTAAGTGCTTTTAAAGGACAACTCCGGCGCAAAATGAACCTTTGGTCTAATTACACATTGTTACCAAGTCGAACCGTTATCTGAGATTTGTTTTCATGATTGCCGAATGTAAATAGTTTTATCTATAAATACAGTTTAGCCTATAATGCTAGTATAACGCTAGTATATAGGGCATAGAATAATGACAAATAAAAATCGCTTGTTATTACCACTAACAAGGCTCAAAATAGCCCCACAGTAACACGGTAGCATAATAAGGGTCCCTACATTCAAACCGTTCAGCGCACTTGGATCAGCATTCGTAGATCGACTGGTAGAGACTATATTTCAAAGATGGCTTCTTCCTGTATTCGCGAAGTTGACTCTGTGTATAAAATATCTTCTTATTAAACTGTATGGACACTGACAAAGTTCTCAATGCTTCGGTTTGAATGTAAGGACCCTTATTATGCTACCGTGTTACTGTGGGGCTATTTTGAGCCTTGTTAGTGGTAATTACAAGCGATTTTTATTTGTCATTACTCTATGCCCAATATACTAGCATTATACTAGCATTATAAGCTAAACTGTTTTTAGAGATAAAACTATTTACATTCGGCAATCATGAAAACAAATCTTAGATAACGGTTGACTAGGTAACAATGTGTAATTAGACCAAAGGTTCTTTTTGCGCGGAGTTGTCCTTTAGGTCTTCTACAATGAATATGTTATTCAAAAATGTGGACAGATGTAAGCTACACAAGAAGATTTGTGAAGACATGACTGTTTATCCACACCTATCTGACTTAAAAATGTATTTCTTTATGCCTCTAAAGTTTAAAGTTCATTGTTATGTTGTGCAGGTACAGGTATGCAGGTGTGCACTGGCCGGCAGTAGCAGTTCTGGCTTATTTAGTGCCCTAGGTGAAATCAAACAATCAAACATAGTAACTGCTTCAAATTAACTACAAAAAAATGAGAGGAAAGCTGAAAAGCTGAATGAGTGGACAGTGCCATTCAGCGCCCTATAGGTGGCAGTCCATTGGCTTTGCTGGGATGGCATATGCAAATAATTATCACATTTGAAATGTCTACAATATTTACACAGACACTGACGCTTTGAGTACTGGGCCTGGCAAGTGAAGTTAAGCTAAAGATTAAAATATAGACTTTTTGGTAACAGCTACCAGTGCATACCCAGTTCAAGCACTGTATATGATAAAATGTTTTATTTTTTTAAAATCTGGTTCATTTGATTTCTAAATTGCTGTGTTAGTTGCTGAGAGTCTCAGATTCCAGGCTGCTTATCAGCCAGAAATGACACACAATGTAATGTCAATGTAAAGGATTTCAGACGTCTTTTAAAGGGATAGTTCATCCTCAAATAAAATTGAAGTCATAAATGACTCACCCTGTTCTAATGCCATATGCCCTTCTTTCTTTTATGGACCACAAAAGTAGAATACAGCACCAGGGTGAGTAAATGATGACTTCATTTTCATTTTAGGGTGAACTATCGTCTTTAAGGCATACTATAAGAAGACACAGTGTTCAAGTAAACTCCAATATGGTAGACATGTAACACCAAAGAGTTGGTGATAATAGAAACAGGATTACGATGACAGGGATTCAAAATGGAGGCTTAGTTTGATGTTACACTTTTACAGCTTAGCACAATTTAGCAAAATGTAACATGTTAGTAAATGTTACAGAGTGCATTTGTTTTGGTAGCAGTTTATATGCATATGGTTCAAAAAGATGACACTCATCTTTAGTTTAGATCTGTTCAAATATAGCCTACAAAAATAAAAAATGCAATTCACATAAAATGACTTAAATGTATTTGTTTTTTTGTGACGTGTCAAAAATGTCTAGGTGGTCCAACCATTCAAAGATTGTGACTAATGAATAAATGTTACTACTGTTGCATGTCACATGAACCTGTCACATGCATTTTAAACTAGGCTATATTTTTTTAAACCTACTTTTTCAATCATCTTGGATGTCCTTGTTTTGTCGCTTTACCTTATACACTCCTAAAAGTGGCCAGATAGATTGAACCTGACTGGCACCCAAACATTATAATGGTTAATGCACCCCCACATGCTCTTTAATTCATCTTCTTAATGTGAAGACAAGATAGATAATCCTTTCAACTGTGCTCCAAATTGAGCATGCAACATTACGTTATGCAAACGGAGAACAAATATAAATTTCAGCAACACCTCCCTTCTTCGTCTGTGATGAATTGACCTGTCAGGCGTTCATAAAAGGTCGCTGTTGATAAGAGGAAAGGCGTTAGTGCTCAGTGGCTTGGGTGTGGTGCCACGAGTAGAAGAAACTCACATTTAAAAAAATGCACTGCAACCGGTCAAATGACTGTATATCAGGAAGATTTCATCGCCTGAATGAAACTTTGACCTCGCCGGTTGTAATCTTGCCATAGTTTACATGAAATAACGCTGTGTGTAATACTTAATATGTCAATGTGTGTTATTGAATACATGTACGTTAATTCCTACCGTCAAAATAATCGTATTAAGTGCATTTACTGACAAGCAGTGCACCAGTATGAATATATTACTAGCAGACCGCAAACACTACAGTAACAGCAAACACATGCATGGGTTTTCCAACTGCCAATGAGATCGCCGCAAATATTTGAATATCAGACATGATTGACGTGTCTGTTGACCAATGAGGAAGCTGATATCATTTTGCAAACGTTACGGTGCCATAGCGACAAGAGAATGACGCTTTGTATTCCCAACAATAGTGAATGGCAGTGGTTTAAGTCAGTCGCGCGAACGGAGTTCCGAAATAAACGAAGAAAAACATTGGTATTAAAAACAGGTAAGCCCGGTGAAAACATTTGTTTTTAACAGATATGTAACTTAAACGTTAGGTGAAAGAGGTGCGCTTGAAACCTAAGTTTGTTTACTGTTACCGTGGCGTGAATGAAAAGTGTTTGGCATGTTAAGTTACGTTACACCAGAGAGCTGTTTTGACTGAGTGTACTTAAGTTACTCGTTAACTTATCTGTCTGTTCTTTTATACAAGTGTAATTCACGTTTTTCATTCTCATTTAGGCAAATATTTGAAAAAATTACGATTAAAGCAACTTAGTTCCTTGTATATCACTTGTCATATGTTAATAACCTTTAAAAGTGTTGACTGAAGTCCATGACAGTTTATATACAATTTATATTTATAAACTAGTATGTTTTATATAATAAAATATAATACCATACATTTAAAAAATATTTTTAAATAATTCTAAATAAAAAACACACACAAATGCAGTCTCAATAAGAGTAGATAATTGTTTAAAATAATTGAATAGCAACACACACACACAGATATATATATATATATATATATATATATATATATATATATATATATATATATATATATATATATATATATATATATATATATATATATATGAAGAGTTCAGATGCAAAAGCCTCTAAGTGCCATTTGAAATTTTCTTCTAAAATGATAATTTTTATCAAGCTTGTATATTAAAGTTCAGTAATTTCACTTAAATGGCAATGAAGATTACCTGTCATTTCAGTGAAATCACTGAACTTAAATATACAAGCTTGATAAAAATTCAAAGGAATATCAAAGATTTTTTACCTTTCATTTACTCTTTACAGTTTTCCCTCCAATGTATTGAAAAATATTCTTGTTGTACATACATTGTTGTACATATATAGGCTATTGTGTTTCTAATAACTCTTCATTGACAAGTCTCGTCTGTGCTAACCTCAGTCACATTACTCCCCTCAGGTCTGACCCTTAGCAGTGCATCAAGATGATTTTTCATGGCTGGAATTGTATCTGAACGAAACTGATATAACTGTACAAAGTGCTAATATTGTGAATTTCATCACCGAAATGAGAGTTCTGAAGCCAGCTGAGTCGACAATGAGACTTTTGGACCGTCCCACCAGCCCGGCGGTTCGCAGGGTGGAGATGGAGCGTGGCAGAGCTGGCTACGGATTTACAATTGCCGGCCAAGCACCATGTATTCTGAGAGGAATAATAAAAGGAAGTCCGGCGTACAGTGTCGGACTGCGACCTGGGGACCGCATCTTGCGTGTGAATGATACAGATGTGTCTGAGGCATCACATGAAGTTGTGGTGAAGCTAATCGGTATGTCATCACGGTCACTGTGTTTGCTGGTCACATCTGTTGACAGGCCGCCCATGACCTCCTGCTCCAGTGACGAGGAGCTGGGTTGTCAGAGTAAGAATAAACTACCATGGCTCAATCCTGGAAAAAAGGACCCCTTCCCTGCTAATCTCAACAGCATGGACATGAGGGAGCCAATGCTTCAGTCAGTTGGAAGTTTTGACACCGTCTTTGAGATTTCCGATCATCAAGACAAGCAGAAAAAACAAAGACCTTTATCTGAACCAGATATGTCTTATTGGTTGCAGCAGCGTAGATCCAAAATCCACACTGATAGTCTCTCACAGTATGACGCATCTCGAGACGTGAGCGAGGATTCTGTGTTTTCAGACCTTCAGAGTCAGAATGACTTTGTATCTGATTCCAGCATCCTAAACGTTTCGATGATTGTGGGATACATCAACTCCATGGAACTGGAGCTAGAAACGTCCCAATCTGAGGAGGAGGCATTGCAAGCCCTTCGTGAATGCATCAGTCAGATTGGTATTGAGCAGAAGACCCATTCATTGGTCATGATGCGGGTCAAATGCAGCTGCATTCAGCTTTGTGATGACCGAGACATCGTTCTGGCATCCTACCCAGCGGAAAACCTGGCACTTTGCATCATTTGCACGGAAGACAGCAGGTTCTTTGGCCTTGTTTCGGTTGATTCGACCAAAAATATTGACGTCGGGACACAAACGAGCACCCTGAAGGCATTATGCCATGTATTTTTCATTGATCCAGAGCTTTACAACCACCAGGAGCACCAAAGTATCATGAGGCACTTTGGTATTCCCTGCACTCCTGATCCAGACACTCAAGGATGTTTGGAGTTTCCTCAAACTCCGCATTCGATTTCACACTTCGTGTCCGTCCTCTACACTGACATTGGAGACTATATTGAAAAACTGAGAGTGAAACTTGACAGCGAAAATCCAGATGAACAAAATCCACGAAACAGCGGCAGCGACAGTGGGATCGGAATTGCTTCTCCAGAGGATAGAGACAGTCTGACTGGCCAGTGGAGCTTCACATCTCCAAACATTCCCAATCCACCACCATATTATTCCCAACACAGGAACAGCGCGCTCCTCAAACCAGAATGCAGGTGCCTTTTGTCTGAACCGCTAACAGGAGCTGCTCAACCTGCGACTCAATCAGGTGTCACGGCCAAGGTGGATGGTTCAGCTTTTACTCCTCTTCCTCTTAATACGCAAGCCAACTTGCCACCTAAACAGAGAACCAGTCAACGCAGACCGTCCATTGGCTTAAAAGCTCGCTGGCAGAAGTCTCGTCCTGAACAGCATGGAATGCTTGTTGGATAGGGACAGCGATGAGCCCAAAAGTAAAGACAGCTTCCTTCCGCCTGCTATGGAACAAATTCCAACTCTCAGATACAAACCACTAGATGATCTCAAACATCCTCTGAGAATGAACTTCACCCCGGAGCTTGAGCTGACGACCAGGTTCTTCAGTGGCGCCGCCAAGCATAAGGACGGGGAAAACAAGGTCAGAAAGAAAATCTCTGATGACTTCATCTTTGAATGTGTTTTATTATTACACTGTATATAAATACTAAAGAGTGATTGGCCAAAGTGTTCTAGGTCGTTTAAGTTGCATAAACCTTAACCCTAAAACTGTATTCTGGACAAATGTCGGCAAAATAGTTTTGATTTATTTTTTAAAAATACTTCTCTTGATCTGAGCGGTACAAGACTTGGCTACTTTTTCTAAGTTTGCCTCCTGAACACACACAATTATTTTTTGATGTTAAGTGGGTGAAAAAAAAATCCTTAATCTTGAATTTGGGTCAAAAATGGGCACCCATAGAAATGAATGGGAAAACTGTAATTTAGTGCATTCTAAAATAAGCCAAAATAAGACACCAGGTGACTTCATCTTTAGGTTTTAGCTCTAAGAACTTATTGGAATGATATTTTAATGAAGTAAAAAATAAAACATAAAAATAAGTATAATTTACATAGTAAATATGGTACTTTTTTAAGTAAATAAATTCAAAAATACCCCAAAATTAAAAAAAAAACACCATAAATGGATAGACAAAACTTTATCAAAGACAGTGATATAACATTTATAATAAATAAAAATTAGGATCACACCTGAGTCCTCTGTGCCCACATTTGTCCACAATTACAGGATTAAGGGCTACGGTTTGAGGGCTACGTATGAATGAATCTTAAAAATAGCATTAACCTTAAAGGATTAGTTCACACAAAAATGAAACATCTGTTATTAATCACTAACCCTCATGTTGTTACAAACCTTCGGAACACAAATCTGAGCCTAAATTTACTTATTTAGCTATTGCCTAAATTTAGCGATTGTGTCTCTTCATAAAATTTGGACTAAACCTCGGATATGGATTAGTTTTACAATCTCTTTTTGAGCGTTTTGAAGAGTAAGCTCTCAGATTTCATCAAAAGGATCTTCATTTGTGTTCTGAAAATGATTGGAACAACATGAGGTAATGTTTGGGTGAACTATCCCTTTAAGTATTGTAATAGTGATACTTGTAAGCACTAAAATAACTGTACAATGTAAGAACCTTCCCACTATTGTTTTTGACGTTTCTATATTTGTTTTCGTCTCTCAAATAGATCATAGCTCTGTTTGGTAAATCGAACTTGACAATCTTTTCTGTCTGCCCATCAGTCTTATGGCAGGTTTATTGACACCATGCTAAGTTAGAGGGCTTAATACAATGGTTCAAGCCAAGGAACAGATGGTGCTGCAAGTAACAGGCACAGCAGATGGAGCTATTGGGTTGATTAGTGCAGTTCAATATGATTAATCCGGATGGATCAGCTTTAGCTTTATTAACAATGTCGGGAGTCACCTAGCAACAGTTTGTCAGCCACGTAAAGGAACAGAGGAAAATTATGTCCTTCCTTTCACTGAGATGATTTATTGCTGGGTCATCTGTCTCTAATCCTTCTGACAGGGCTGTAGTAACTCTAGAATCCGGTCTTGGACATTTTTTGTGAAAAATTCTTATTAGACTACAAATTAGTTTTAAGTAATACGACTAATAAACAGAGCATTGTAACCAATTGTAAATTAATGTTATTTTATGCCAAGCGAGCATTATTAATGTTTAGGGCTGGGCAGTGACACAAATTTCACAATTCGATTTCGATTTCAAAAGCTTGCAATTCGATTTCAATTCAGTTCTATTGGATTCACTAGACCTATCAGGTACAGTACAAAACAAATTTTCTCTTGAAAAAAATATCTTCTAACTTATGCTATAAACTAACCTAGCCAATTTAATGACCTAATTTAGGGCCCTATAAAATCCGTTTTATTTTTTCCCAAATTCCATTTTATTTTTTCCCAAATTCCGTTTTTCCGTTTTAATTTTTGCAAATTCCGTTTTTCCGTTTTAATTTTTGGGAATTCATTTTTTTACCCTTTACTGTTATTTTTGTTGTAAAAAAGTGTGCTTTTATTCCGTGATCGCAGAAATTATAGGGCCCTACTTAATTATGTTTCCTAATTGATGTTTTTTTAATTCAACATTTGAATGGTGGATTGATGGATTTGAAGATCAGGTTACGTAAAAATACAATGAATATGCAATACAGTGCATATATTTAGTAAAATGCTCCTCTCTTGAGTTCATTCTTTCTAGTGAGTTTTGAATGGCTTTTCTAAGGTAAATGTAATGACGATGTGTCATGGTTTACAAACTGTTTTACTGCCGTCTTTCATCGCTTGAAACAGTGATTGAGCAATTGCATGAAATATAATGCAGATTTCAGTAAGTTGTACTCTATCTTTCAGCATAATTCATGTTCATTCATGTTTCATTAGTGCTGTAATTAGCAGTAAGTAAGTAAAGCAGAAGAGATGATCAGATAGCGTGCGCTGCCACTTGGCTTGAACTTGGTATTTTTTGTTTGAATTTCGTAATAAAATTGACAGCATTTGACAGCTGAGAGACTTTCATATTTATCATATCAGTTCCAAATCAGAAATAACAAAACCAAAGACATTTACAAAGCTTTGTTCAGCAGTTCATCATTCATCAAATGTAAACAACATAGACTGAAAGATCTACTCATGAGACTTAAAATAGGCTAATCGATATCAGTTCTTCAAAATGAGAATTGATAATTGATTAAAATCAATATTTGTGACCCAGCCCTATTAATGGTATTCACATTTGCATTTCACTTTTATGAAACTGTGAATTGTAATTAACTCTGGTTAATGTTTGTCCTCTCAGGGATCTTTATTTTGGGCACTCACAAGGGGACGCTCCTCTGTTCGAAAACCAACAGGTCCAGCTAAACGACTCAGTCTGGCTCATTCACTTAATGACCTTGAGGTAAGATTTAGCAGTTTATGCCTTGCTAAGACACCCACATCACACTGTAAAATCATAGTTTTGTATTTGCTGCAGTGGTGATGCATGAAATCACAGATACATGTGTGTTTAATTGTTTTGTTTTCAGTAAGTTACATTGGATGGTCAGTCAGTCTGTTTTTAATTCCTGCTTAAAAAAACTCTACTTTGATAAATACATGTACAAAGTAGCCTTTGTAATGCTCCATTATTCTCAAGCACAATCATGTTTTTTTCTGTTTTCAATAGACAAGGATAATCATGAACCTATTATATAACACTTGGTACACTGCATGACATTGATGGTACGGTACCATTAGTATCCTCTCTCAAATGTAAAGAACCCTTTATGGGCAGACTGAAATCACACATTACTTTGAGTTTCAACCCTCACTACATTATTATCATGCAGCAGCTTTGTGTTGATGAACAAAGCCTTAATTCGTTTCTTCCCATCTGTCACTACCTTAATTGTATTATTTAATTTAAAGGCTACAGTGGAAAGCAACCATTTTAGGAATAACAAAATTTCAGTCTGTTTGTCAAATAGAGCTATCATATGGCCTTAGAAAACTAGGAAAAATTACCGGAAAATAATATACTACTGTTCGAAAGTTTGGTGTCGATCGGTAAAATTTGTTAATGTCTTTGAACAAAAATACAAAAAAATACAAAAAATACAAAACAATTATAAAAAAAACAAACATTTTACTTGAACAAAATCCAATAAAATGTTAATATTTTGAAATATTATTACAATTTAAAACAACTGGTTTCTGTTTAAATATATTTTAAAATGTAATTTGTTCCTGTGATGCAAAGCTGAATTTTCAACATCATTTCTATAGTCTTCAGTGTCACATGCTCTTTCAGAAATCATTCTAAAATGCTGATTTTCTGTTTAAGAACCAGTTATCAGTGTTATTCTTTGATGAATAGACAGTTCAAAAGATTGGCTTTTATTTTAAATATTTGTAAAAAATATTTTACAAATATTTAAAATATTTTTTGACATCATAAAATATCTTTACCTTTCACATTTGACCAATTTCATGTTTCCTTGTTGAATAAAAACATAAATTTTTATTATTATTTTTATCTTACTAACCCCAAAGTTTTGAACTTTAGTCAATTGAACTACTGTGGTGCCTTTTTTGGTGTTTTTCTCATTTGTTTATATAAAATAACAACATACCAGTTTGGAACGACAAAAGGGTGAGCAAATGATGGCCATTTTTGTTTTTTGGGGGAGCTGTTGTGAGGTTGAGTACTATGTACTCAGTAGACTGAGACTGATGAGTACATTTCCTATCTTTAAATATTATTTTGTGCACACTAATGGAGTCATGTGAAGTTTTAACTAGTACATTTTTTGAGGATTTAAGCTGGAATAGGTTTGTCACCTCTCCAAGTGTGGAGTCTGAGAGGAGTAGGATTTCCCTTTGGCTTTTCCTGGAACTTGAGGCAGACTTTTTCACGGACCTAATGCCCCTCTGGTGGTCAGGCAGACTGGAAAGTGTGGTTATGAGAACATCAGTCACTCTGGTGCTCACCAGGAGAACAAGAGCGAGAGGGAGGGGATGTGAAATGGAGAGGCTTGTTTGGTTGGAAAATGCTTGGTCTAAGCATGTTTTTTTGTTGCTAGATAACATCTAAATGAAAGGCCATTCAGTTTATTTCAGCAATGTACTCAGCAGTTTTGTGCTAAACTAAAGGAGCTGCAACAAACTCCTGTTTTTTAATGTCAGAAAATTTGGCTTTTACATAGCCAAAATATCATAACATTGATATTTTTCTCTTGTTCAATCTAATTTCACTCATTGATGGATTGTAACTTTGCTTCAGTAATCTCTTTTGTACACTTATAGAATGCAAATTCAGTGATGCAACTCTCAGTCAGATCTGTACCTGATATCAGCAAAGGAGGAAGTACACCACCGTACACTTTAGAACACCATGGAAGTCTGTTTTATAAAGTAAATGGGAGTTTGGACAGCATCCCCCCATCAGACAGCATTTCTCTTAGCACTAATGCCCAAATTGGATTTTGGCAATCCCATAAGATCATTAGAAATCACACTGTTCGGCATGGATCAAATAAACTTGGGTATGCATGTAGAGGGTATGATGATAACACCTATTGAATCGGCTTGAAGTAAGTTAGTATAGAAGAATTAAACGTTATCAGCATGCGCTGGTGGCAAACAAATAAAGTAAGATGAATCGCACCTTTGCAATTGTGGTTTTTATCTGCACTGAAAAAGAGGAAGGGAAAGAGGAGAATATGGCGGTGGTCATGATGGCTTGGGAAAAGAGGCCAACTTGGCATGCCAAATTGCAAATTGAGCTTAAGGTAGGTTTTAGCGGCATGTTGCATTTTTATTGGTTAGTCAATAGACGTAGGTCATAGAAACAAACTGTGAGATGATCAATCTAAGTTTCTGACACTCAGAAAGTTATCAGAGGTTATATTTTGTCTCGTGACAATGGACGTCTTTGAACTTCTCTCACTGTTCAACCTAGGACCAATGTTTAGGACGACCCCAGAAATTGCCACGATTGGTCATCTTTCGTCTGGGACAGCCCAAAATCTAACACTACTCATAAAGCGGTAGCCTGGCAAGCTCAGACCTATCAAGATGTTAGGTCTGGGAACTCTCAATTCGCATACCTCAATCCGAGGGGCGGGATAAAAGGGTGCCTTTCAATATCCCTCTGCACGCCATACAGATAGCGCTAACCAACCAGAGCAACGAACGGCTGTGGACGAGTGAGTCCAATGCGTTTTCCCTCCAGCGGAGCAAGTTGATATATTAAACTTTTGCCATATCCGATCGTCAAAACTCTGAACACATCTTCCTTTTTTAAGAATGACTCAAGTGACTCTTAACTCCAAGTCATCCAGAGTCGCGGCCAAAGCCGAATCGAAAGACCGCTGTTCGCCAGCTACATCTTGTTTGTTTTTAACTAGCAGGGAAATCACTTATGGAAATCATGGCGCAGAACCGTCACAACTCTGCCATCATTGTTAAGCCCGCCCACCAACTCTATACACGATGTGATTGGCCGGACCAGAGTTTGGTTTTTCCACAACGAAAGTCAGACGAGAAGTGCTGAGACCACACTTTGCAGCAAAATAATTTTTGCTGCCGCTAGGGTGCGTCTAGATTTCTAGGCCTAGAAAGCGGAGGATGGACAATGAAATGGTACCAGTTAGGACTTAATCATAAAAAAAACTATTATCAAATGCTACACAATTGTATGTTGTGTTGCTGGTGATAGTTTTATAGCACATGGTAGATTTTTTGCCCAAGGAATTGGGATTTACAGCCGATTTACAATAGCTGTAAGTTTGTATTATATCTATGATGGAAAAATTTTAATATTGCAGAAAATCCATTCAGTACTGATTTCTGACAATTTCTCTTCCAAAAAGCTTTTAACAGATACATAGCTTAAAGAATATAGTTCCACCTATATGAGTGACTGATCAGGAAAATTGTAGTTCCAAGGTTCCAATATTGAACCTTCCTTTTCCAAAGTGAGAGAGGATCATCTTTGCAGAGTCTGACAATGTGAGACGGGTGTCCGATCCTGTTTCTGAAGAGCCACTGTCCGCAGAGTTCAACTTCAACCCCAATTAAACACACCTGAACCAGCTAATTAATGTCTAGAAACTCCCAGGCAGCTGTTCTGAGGCAAGTTGGAGCTAAACTCTGCAGGACAGTGACCCACCAGGACCGAGTTTGAACGCACCCGATGTGAGACATCCAAGGGATCCATAGACATATACACTAGACCTCACCTTGGGGTTCTAAGCATGCGTCAAAACCGCCGCCATCTTGGAACAGGGGTCTTGTCATAGGAAGTAGCTAGGTAACGCTGCTATCTCTGTCTTTACTTCGAATTCATTGATGGTGGCGGACTTTTGTGCAGCGTATGATGTTCCCGGATGAAATCTGAACTAGGAAGAATGTTTAAAAAAAAATAATAATAAATTCTTTCTGGAATCAATGATAAATACATGTCTGACCGTTGGAACAAGCAAAAAAAATGAGAAAAATCGCATTCATGATGATTTATGGTGATTTTATTTCCGTTAGACCTGTGTCTACTACATTGATGCTGATGCATTAAAGTGTAGGGGCTCCCCTGTTTCAAGATGGCGGCTCTATTGACGCATGAATCGTTCCAATGAACTTCCGTAGCCAAGGTGAGGTCTAGTGTATTTGTCTATGCAAGGGATCAAGGTTTCTTTAGCCCCTGCTGGTAGAAGCTATAACTACCCGCAATCTCCCCCCCCCCAATTTCAAAGCAGCTTTACAGAGATACATATCATTTAAGGTAACAGAGATTGGTTTGGTTTTATTGCGGTTTTATTGGTTTAGTTTTATAGTATATGAAAACATTTTTTTGCTGAACATTACATATTGTAGAAAGTGTGGTGTGTGCTATTGTTAGATAAGTCCATGTGGTAATTTATTTTAAGATTTGTTTTTCTTTATTTGTACCTGACGCTACACTCTAAACAAAATTAATTTATTTTTTTTATCCAAAGAAATTTCTTTTAGCATGTTGTGTATCTGTTTTAAAGGGATGCTCCACTTTTTTCGGAAATAGGCTCATTTTACAACTCCCCAGAGTTAAACAGTTTTACCGTTTTCGAATCCATTCAGCCGATTTTCTGATATTTAGAGAAATATCAGTAACCAGATGGTTTCTGGTCTCATTGACTTCCATAGTAGGAAAAAATATATACTATGGAAGTCAATGAGACCAGAAACTGTCTGGTTATTTGATATTCTTCTAAATATTCAGAAAATCGGCTGAATGGATTTCGAAAGCAAGTTAAAATTGTTTAACTCTGAGGAGTTGTAAAATGAGCCTATTTCCAAAAAAGTGGAATATCCCTTTAAGGTACATTTACATGTGCAGTTGTTCGGTAAATGTTTAAAATCCAGTCGATTCAATAGAAATCCATACAATTAGGAATTTCGCATAAGGGTGAAAGATTTCCCCATGCAGATTTGGAAAACCAACAGAAAGCTGCTTGGTTTGAAAGTGACTTTGCTTCATACATCGCTACACTTTTAATGATATAGAAATCGACCACATGAAAATGTCACATTTCGCTAATGTGACTGCACCTTTAAATCCACTGATAGAATCACAAAGGTTTGTGAAAGTGATGCAAAAAAAGATGAAAAGTTGAGAAAGTTCAAATTTAGAAACCTTTTCTGCAGCCCACTATTAACTAATGAGAATCTCTGAGAGGACTGTCTAGTTATACTCTTAGTAATTCAATTCAATTCACTGTATTCCTGCTTAATTTCCAACTGACCCGACTCTTTACACACCCACACAACTCACCTTGAACATTCCTGTCTGTCTATTTATCTGAGCTTTCCCTATAGGTCATAAGAACTCTTCAGAAAACGTTACGCAAGTGAAAAAGACAACATGCCTGAAATCATAAACTTAAACATTTTGAGTTTCTTCTCAAATCAACATGACATGACAGTTGTTTTCGGTAGGTCTGGGAGAGTGAGGATTTATTGCTAGTGGAGTTAGTGGGAGGAGGGATCTGTCTGAAGCACAGAGTGAAAGGAGACGGGAGGAGGGAAAAAGGACAGAGCGCAGAAGGGAAAGTCAGACAGTCTGAATGCAGGGACAGAGCTGGAACTCAGAACTGGAAGATAGACACATTCACTTCAGCTTCATCCTGTGAGCTCACAGAGCGTGCGGCTGAATGGACATGCTTATTACACTGGGTGTCTACAGGAGCCCTGAGGACTAATAATACTTACGAATGGAGCCAACATTGACTCTTCACTCTACTGTAAGTTCCCTTCCTGAAGTCACTGCATCTGTTTTGAATAGGACTCTATGCATACGGATTGTACTATATATATTTAGAATAGATATTTGTGTGTTTCATTCGTGCGTGTGGTCTTGCATTGGAATGTTTTGGTCAATGTGGTGTTTGGTGAAATCGTAAACTTTAAGTAAACCATACTTGAAACGGATGACATCAATGCAGGATTTCTCAGCTGGACTCAAACTTTCCTCTTGTTCCTCTGGGTTGGTCTTCTACACTGAAACTGCTATGTTAAATATAGCCTTAAGCGGTCTGTCAACACTTCTCCAAGTGTATTCCCTTTCACACTCCTTGCTGTCTTTGTATAACACATTGTGTTATCCCTATGTACAATACCATTGCTTTACTTGTTGTTCTTTCTTTAATTTGTGTGTTTACCGGTATTAGATTTAACAATTATCCATGAGGTCACCACCATGACTTACTGTACTCCCAGATAAGGCAAAACATGTCCAATCCTTTGACACAAGTCTGCACTTGGTATTCATTCTTCTTGGATGATTTGTCAGTATTTGTCTTTCTTCCATGTGGTTTGACAGCATTTCTGATTCTTTGAGCAAAGGCCACCTGTTCTGCTAAAGGGCGATGTTTTCTTTCTCTAGATGCGTGGCCTTCCTGTGCTCCCAGGTCTGGTAACCCAAAACCACTGGCTCTGTGATTATTCCTCTATCCAACAGAAATGTTTCCTTTGACCTGATTTCGCTTAAAAGGGCCGTTCACACCAAAGATGAAAAGTATAAAGATAACTATAACTGTAAAGTTTAAATAGTCTTTCTAATCCTATGCGAATAGGGAAAACCGTTCAAATTAGATTAAAATGCATTTTAATTTAAATCAAATTTTTTTTTTTTATTGTCATCTCCTTTCTGTGTGGAAAGGTAAGAAATAAAAAGCAGTTGGTCTATACTGTATATACAAGACATTACAAGTTGTATTGTGTTTGTTAATAGATTAATGATAGAGCTGTCAAACGATTAATCGCGATTAATCGCATCCAAAATAAAAGTTTGTGTTTACATAATATAGGTGGGTGCACTGTGTATAATTATTTTGTATGTATATATATATATATATATATACACACACACACACACACACACACACTTGTATATTTAAGAATAAATATTATTTATATATAAAATATTTATATTAATATATAATATAAATCATATTAATCTATATACACTATATACATGAAACTATTTCTTAAAATATATACGAGCATATGTGTGTATTAATATATATAAAATAATTGTACACAGTGCACCCACATATATTAACACAAACTTTTATTTTGGATATGATTAATCAATATCAATCAATTCAACAACCCTAATAATAATACAGGGTTTCGAGGGTATTAAAAAGTCAAAAATTTCTAAATCACAATTTAAGGCCTTAAAAAGTCTTAAATTTTCTGAAGTATTGTGTTCTAGGTCTTAAATCATTTTAAACAGGTCTTAATTTTCCTACATCCATGTAAATCTCATTGAAATGTTCCAACAGCGTTTTGGAATTTAAAAAAATAAAATAAATTCTGTGGTTGTAGTTCTTTTATGGCTAGTTCAAATATAATTTGCTGTATTACGACTACAAAATAGACCAATATGCAACAGCCAATCAGTTTTGAGGTTTCGAGTTATTGGCGCGTAACTCAGATACCGCAGACAGACATAATTCGGATTTTAAGTTTCAGCGATACTTGGCTTGAAATATCTGAATTTTGGATCAGATTTTGCTGATTTTTAATTTTGCTTTTGGATCAGAGCCAACGGAGGTGCTCTGGGTTCTCCACACGGTGACAAGACACCAGTCCTACATTGTTTCAAACGATGTTTCCGGACTCTGACATCGCTAAATCCTTCAGGTGCGGGAAAGATAAAACGGCCTACATTACGCGCTTTGGAATAGGGGATTTATAAAAACAAAACAGAACTAATTCCCAAAATCACGGGACCGTTCGTGTTGATTTTCGACAAATGTTCAGTTTGAATATATTAAATTACTTTGCGAATAATTTTGAGACTCGTTACGCGTTTCCTTTGTACGTTTTTTTCGTGATAGGTCTTACATTTTATTCAGAATGGTCTTAAAAAGCTCTTAAAAAGTCTTAAATTTGACTTTGTGAAACCTGCAGATACCCTGTAATAACTATTTATTTACTAATTAAAGTCATCCTGTGGACCTTTTGGAAGTTTAATGTGGGCCCCTGATTGAGAAGCACTGCTCAGATAGACTGTGCGATGAATAAATAGTGAGTTTAGGCACGTGCATGGAAAAAACTATTATTTTCTGTGTGAAATGAACACCAAGGCCAGCACCCTGATCACTTCCACCTGCATTCATATGTGTCCACCTGCTGCTCCAGACTTCTCCTTCACCCGCGAGCTGGTGCATCTGACAATAACACAGTCTACACCGAGAATCTCCATAGTTGCATTGTGTCCGGTGTAGACAGGGTGTAACACAATAAAGAATCGCATGAAAGCTTTTGAGGAGTGTCTGGCTCAAATGGACATGCATCATTGTTCCTCATTAGTAACTAATTGTTTGAAGACTTATTCAGATGAAAGAAGCTCTGCTCTGGTTCTGGTTAAAGGTTTGGTTTTGTTTGACTTTGATGTGGGTTGAAAACAGATTTTCTTATGCTTGCCTTTGCATTTCTTTTTTCTTTTGTTTTGGACGCAGCCAGGAGGCTAATTTTCTCTCTTAGCTCAGCTCTGTTTTTCCTGTTTGAGCCATTTAGCAGTAATTTACAGCAGCCTATTACCCCTCATTATTATCCTTTTCAAATCAGCACTTTATAAAAGTAACCTTAGAGCTGCCTCTGCTGACATGGACCATCAGTTTTGATATTGTACATAGCTCCCCTGTAAGACAGCAAAAAACATATGTTGTTTAATATTTTTTCTTTGATTGAAATTTTAAGTTTAATTGATCTTAGAAGCCAGCATACCTAAATATGGAACCCCTTTAACATGCTGTCTAGATAGGCAGCTCACTATTTTTCCTTTATTCCCATGCCTGCTTCGGTCATATAACAGGTCGTCTCCTTCCAATACTGCAAGATTGCTTTGAAAGCAGTTGGTGGGTATACACTTGGTCACAGGGAACTATATTTGTCAGGAAAGAGATCTACCCGCATATAATTATGAGTGTTAGGTTTCAGTTTGAAAGAGCGCTGGTTCGGTACAAAGAGAGGGAGGAAGGAGAGAACGTTTGAAAGTGTTTTTGGGTGGGGTCATGGGTTAAGCTTAGATGATGATGGATGCTTTTCCTCCAGGACTTACACTTAAACAAAGGAGCGGAGAGATGTTTATCCTGTGCAAATCACAGATGCAAATGTGGCACTGTGTAAATATTTTCAGATTTGAAAGAAACAAAGAAACCAATTGTGTCCTACTGATGCGATCTGACTGGGACTTCATCCACGCTTTTTAATGTTAGGATTACTAAGATGGCAATGCAATGCACTGCTCAACGTCTTGTAATCTTCAGAGGGATCTCTATGGTTTTGTTGCTGGAGCAATCCTGTGTTTGTGTCCGTCTCTTATTTACTCTTACATGATGTGAATCAGTTAGCAGGAGAGGTAACTAGAAGTGGGCGTTGATTTTCGTCTTCAAAGATGGTCTTTCCTCATCTATGATGTAATAATTAGGGCTGTCAAGTGATTAATTGCATCCAAAATAAAAGTTTGTATTTACAAAATATATGTGGGTGCACTGTGTATAATTATTTTATATATATAAATATAGACACGCTTGACTGTTTACATTTAAGGCATATTTTCATGTATGTATATGCTATTTATATATATATATATATATATATATATATATATATATATATATATATATATATATACCACCGGTCAAGTTTGGGTGTAAGTTATTTTTTATGTTTTTAAAAGAAGTCTCTTCTGCTCACCAAGGCTGCAATTTTTTTATAAAAAATACACAAAAAACACAGTAATTTTGTAAAATATTATGACAATTTAAAATGACTTTTTTATGTTAATATATATTAAAATGTAATTTATTCCTCTGAAAAAAAGCTGAATTTTCAGCATCATTACTCCAGTCTTCAGTGTCACATGATCCTTCACAAATCACTCTAATATGATGATTTTATGCTCCAAAAACATGTATGATTATTATCCATGTTGAAAACTGTTTTTTATATTTTTCATTTCAGGATTCTTTGATGAATAGAAAGTTCAAAAGAACAGCTTTTATCTGAAATGGAAAGTTATCCAACATGGATAATAATCATTGTCATAACACTGTCAGCTTTTTTTCAGAGGAATAAATTACATTTTAATATATATTAACATAAAAAAGTCATTTTAAATTGTCATAATATTACACAATATTACTGTGTTTTTTGTGTATTTTTTATCAAAGCAGAAGAGTAGAGGTTAGTGAGCAGAAGAGACTTCTTTTAAAAACATAAAAAATCTTACCGACCCTAAAAGTTTTGACTGGTAGTGTGTGTGTGTATATATATATATATATATAATTATATATTATATATAAATATTTTATATATATAATATTTTTTTTCTTAAATATACATGCATGTATTTATATATACAAAATAATTATACACAGTGCACCCACACATATTATGTAAACACAAACTTTTATTTTGAATGCAATTAATCGCGATTAATCGTTTGACAGCTCTAGTAATAATGTGACAATATCTGAAACGAGTCGTTTTCTGAGCTTGGTTTCAATAAAAGCTGCATTTGGACTTACAAGGAAGTTTTGAGCTCTAAAACTCACAGGATATTTTTATAGTACAACGACCTTTAGATGTCAAAAGCTGACTGTAACACAGGATTTACTTTCACTGATTCACAAAAGCAGTTTTAACAAAAACTGGTTTAGAAACTTTAACACCATTCACACAGCCCATAGTAGATGCTGCATAAAAGCATCAATAAAAAGGAGAAGGATGCTGTAACTATAGATCTCAGGTTAGATACTGTACTGTATTGTCGTGCTTTGTTTTGTTGTTAGTTCTGTCCAGAGGCCAAACATTCCGACACTCAGTCCTCCGGTTGTGACCTCTTAAGTGAATGTGGTATTATTTACACATGGAGACGATCCAGTCATTGTTCCTCATCAGATCCAGGTCAATGTGATTTTTGCATTTTATCCTGATGATTACAAGGACGTTCTTCCAGCAGGAAAATGTATTCAAAGTCAGCGGTTAAAATATTGCTTTGGTTCGTTTTATGGTTGGGAAGAAAATAAATACATGGCCTCGGTAAACAATATTTTGTGGTTTCCATTTTGCGTCTGGTTTTGATTTTCATTCTTCACTGTAATTATGTTGTTTCATTGAGATGTCACTGCTTCTGATTAGGTGAATGGCAAACCAATGCCAAATTTACTGGACTTATAAACCAATGAATACTGGCAGTTAGTATAATGAACACTTGAAGTAGACACATTTTGAGCGAACCATCTTATCAGGCTTTCCCTTCTCTACGTCTGGGCTCAAAGGAAGTCTCCTCTGAGGTCTCTGATGTTATTTTCAGGCAGTTTGTTGTCTGCCAGAGATAAGCGGAAGAGATTTGTTTTTCCTCCTTGAAAATGTAGTCTACAATTCAGAATAGAATTTGCTCTGGGCCACAGCTTAAACTAAACATAAAAATAATTTCAGCTGAAGTAGTGAAGTGTGTGAAGTCAGTTCAGTTTCATAAAAGTCAGCTCACCCAACAGAACGGATACTTCCTTAATCTGGAGCCACTGACTGAGAATAAGCGGAAACTAATATTGTAAATCTACTGCCCTCTCTATCTCTCCCTCATACATACACACCCAACCCGCATACACACATTCATGAACTCACGGTGTAAGTCTCACTCAGAAAGTTACACACCAGCCCAGCCTATATAGGGCTGGCAAACTCTATTTTTTCCTACCACAGAATCCCGAAATACAGTTGAGAGTTGGTTTGAAACCAAAATGAAAAGCACATAATATAAATAACAAAATAGCATAAAATATAATCACCCTTCCCTGGCAGCTTCAGTCTGGGAAAGGCCCACCCATCATGCCTAGTGCTGAGAGAAATAAAAATGTCAAAATTTATCCATTAGCACTTCTTTAAATTATCAAATGAAAATGTTTATTGACCAAAGATTTAATCAACGATAATGAAGACAATAAGCAAAAAAGGTAATTAAGGGCTTTCTCACCATGTAGTAAGCCACCAAGGACAGTCCCCTGAAAACAACATTTTCCCCTAGGCTCATTTTCATGGTTGAATTCTTTTTTTTTTTTTTTGAATATGTATCAAATAACAAGCAGGCAGAGGCGGACAGAGCACACAGTTACTACTTGAGTAAAAGTACATACACCCTTGCTAAATTTTACTCAAGTACAAGTAAAAGTATTACAGTCAGATGTCTACTTGAGTAAAGTATCTGAAGTACGTAGTTTTAAAGTACTTGAGTATCAAGAGTACATTTTCTAGATATTGCAATACTACTGCCACAGTGCTTACATTTATGAACAGAAACGGCCTACATGGAGTTATGAAAAATGTCAATACCTTGGAGAATGTAAAAGGAATTTAAAAGTAAAATCAAGTCATATATTTACCTTTTTACCATGTTGCTTTACTTAAAGGTGCAGTGTGGGATTTTTAGCAACATCTGTCGCTAGAGCGTCTATTGAGATCAGGGGAGTGAGGTTTCACTCGCACAGCAACTACTAGCTGGCCTCCGTTACACTCACTCCCCTTAACCTCACTCTCATCCGGGTCACGGCACCAATGTAACCCTTCCACCCGGGTCCCACTCGACCCGCTCTCGAGCGGGCCTCGAACCCGGGTCTCGGCATGAGAGTCAGTCGCACTTACAAGGAGGCTAAAGACTGCAGCCGCTAGCGTCTGTCGCTAAAGCACCTATTGAGATCAGGGGAGTGAGGTTTACTCGCACAGCAACTACTAGCTGGCCTCCGCTCACATAACATTCGTCTGAGAGCGAAACAACAAATTGAGGGTTTCTGAGATTTTTCTTATTTCCATTTTTTTAAGTAGTTACTTTTTACTCACGGTTATGAATAGAAATGTAGTGGAGTAAAGAGTACAATATTTCCCTCTCAAATGTACTTGAGTAAAGTCATGAGTACTCCCCAAAAATGATATCTCGAGTAAAGTACAGATCCCTCAAAATTGTACTTAAGTACTGTACTCAAGTAAATGTACTCCAATACTGTCCGGCTCTGCAAGCAGGTATAAAGCACAGAACACATAGAACTTCTACATGAACCAAATTATATCAAGTATATATAAAGCTTCACACACACACACACACACATATATATATATATATATATATATATATATATATATATATATATATAAATAAAAGACATACACAGAGGAAACATTATGCATCAGTGGTATTATTAAAAATATCATCATAATATTTCAAAAATTTTAATCAACCTTAGACACTTCAGAAATGTATCAAATTCGATTAAGAAATGTGGAAAAGTAGGCTGCGATTTAGAGAATTTTTGATTGTGAATATTTTTTTTCCAAACAAAATAAAAAAATTAACAATGTAACTAATTGAAGTACTAGCTTTATCTTCTTTATAGTAACAAATTATATCCTTTAATTGAAAGGATTTGGAAGACTCAAGGTGCTTGCCAATGTGAAGATAATAACCTATTCGTGGTTGAATCCTTACCGCCAGTAGGAACTGTGAAGTGACATAAGCCGGCCGTCAGCGACGTCATGTAAGCGTGGCATTCAACAATGTCAACAACTTCATAGCGTTAAGGCTGAGAGGGCTTTGGCGTCAGTCCATCTATCGCTGTTTTCCATGTTCGTAGAGTAAGTATATGTGAACTGTGTGTTTACATCCATGTTTGTTTCCGTGGTGTTTCGTATGGCAAGTGTTTAATGCGGCCAACTAATGTACACTTACATCACTGGTAGTTTATATTGTATTGTGTAGACCCACCTCTGAAGTAAGAGCTAATTTAGTCCGCCCAAAAAAGCATTTCTATAACTAAAATCTTGCACTTCTCATAGTTATCGGAACAATGAAATCATTCCTCTGGTATGAAAACCCCTTTTGATATCTCACAAATACATGGTGCATTTGAATTCATTCTTTCCACATTTTCTTCTTAAAACATGCATCGTTAATATATGACATTGTTTTTTCTTTTTTTAAATTTGTTTTTCACATTTTCATCATGTTTGGATAAAAATAGAAGCCTTATGATTATACCATAGAGTGTAAAGAGTATACACTTAATGTTAATGCTTTAATTCAGAAACTTACACGTTAACCATATTTTGTTTTTTTATAGTGAAATATTTTTATGTTTGATATATTTCATAACATATTGACTCTCAAATATAACATATTGAGTCTTATTATTTTAATAATTTTCACTTTAATTTTAATTTCATAAAAAAATTAACAAATTAAAACCAATATTTTAGTCAATACTAGTACAATGGACCGGAATTAATGATCAAATAACAAACTATTGACTTATTTTAAAGGAGTAGTTCACTTTTGAAAACTTTTGCTGATAATTTACTCACCCCATGTCATCCAAGATGTCCATGTCATTCTTTCTTCAGTCGAAAAGAAATTAAGGTTTATGATGAAAACATTCCAGCATTTTTCTCCATATAATGGACTTCAATGGGAACCAACGGTTCAAGGTCCAAAAGACAGTTTCAGTGCAAACTGTTCAAAGGGCTTTAAACGATTCCAGACGATGACTAAGGGTCGTATTCAAGCGAAACAATAGCTCATTTAAAAAATCTTTTTCCGAGTTAATTCGTTCGTTCGTTCGTTGAATGAGCCAAATGACTCGGAAAAAGATTTGTTCATTTTGATGAAAGAGTTCGAACAGGAGAGTCACAAACGTGCGTCACAGAACAGAGCAAGGCGACCATTTGAGCTTATAAAACTTAAACTTTGTTATTTATTTATTAAATGAGCGATTGTTTTGCTTGATAAGAGCCTTATTCATCATCTGGAATCGTTTAAAGCCCTTTGAACAGTTTGTAGTTTGTACTGAAACTGTCTTTTGGACCTTGAACCGTTTGGTTCCCAATGAAGTGCATTATATGGAGAAAAATCCTGGAATGTTTTCATCAAAAACCTTAATTTCTTTTCGACTGAAGAAAGAAAGACATGGACATCTTGGATGACATGGGGGTGAGTAAATTATCAGCAAAAGTTTTTTTAAAAGTGAACTACTCCTTTAAGGGACATTCTCTGTTTAAAGAATGAAAATGAACTAAACCAAAAAAATAAATTAATTAAAAAATCACTAAACCAAAAAACAAACGTGAAGAGAGGGAATATGTTGATCTCACAGCTGTCACAGTTTGAGGAAGTATCAGTGGTATAAATTGTGTGTGACAGGTTAGTTATGACGACTACAGTAGAAGAATTCAGTTAGTCTGTAGCGTATTGTCATATGTTGGGGGCCGACTGAACATGTACCAACAAGACTTTTTGAGTCGCTATCTGATCCTGGGTGGAGATCTTCAGGTATTCATACAAACAGTGCACACAATCAACCAAACATGCAGTTGCAGTAATGAACCCAAAATCACAGACAAAGAAAAGAAGCCTTCTGACTATGAGTCTCATTCAGGAGACTTTCTTTCAGGAAAAAGCGTCCCCCAAGAGCGGTAAGTTTGCGCTACAGCTCTTTTCTCCGGTTTTAGATCTTTTTTTCGAAAGCCAAATGATCGGGTTAGGTTAGACCAGCTGCTTTACTCATTAGCTGTTTTATTTCATTCCTGCACTCCCACACCGAGCAGCTGTGGCGGGAGTCTCTGCACTTGAGACTCTGTCCTTTCACACTCTGATGTTTCCACAGTTGTGTATCCGGTACGTCTGTCTTCACTTTACTTTAGTTTCAATTCAGTTCAGAGAAACAACATTTGTCACAACTTAATTTCATTGCTTTAAATTTTATTTAATCCATTTGCATCGGTTTTAACCAACAAAAATTATTAATGCAGTCCCGATGACACAAAGTCCAGATTTTTTTTTAAAAGCAAAATCCGTAAATAAATAAAATTCAATAGGCAGTATTTGGTAAAAAGGCGCATATTGGAAAATAAATTAAATATGCAATGGGATAATGTAATAATATTGCTATTTTAAAGGTGTATCAAAGTAGGGTGTTTCCAACAGAGAAGCAAAGCACATGGAAATGTTGCATGGTGGTGCAAGTTAAGTTTGAATCCTTCTTAGACCTTCTCACTTTCATAATTTCATCAAGTTGGCATTGCTAAATTAAATTAAATTTGTAGTAAAAGATTTTCCACCGACTAAATTTTGTACTTTTGGTATTTTTTGGTGAAAAAGGACTTTTCCACTTAATTACATTTATTGAATATTTTAATTTTTAAGTGTATTCTCCCCTGTGTTTGTGGCTTTTTGTGATTTGTCAGAATGTCATGTGTAACATCAGTTTAAACATGCTATGGCAAGCCAAGATATTTTGTTTAGACCAACTGCTTGTCTTTTGTAATGGTGTTTTTAGTTGTAGCCTAGAGATAGCGTGCTCTGGATATGGGTTTTGTCTTCCTTTATCAACAAATGTCAAAAGAAGAAGCTAGAAAATGTTTGTTTAAATTCACAGAACATCCTGAATTAGAAGAAAGACCTTTCTTGACAGCACAGAGGTAGTGTAAATGGTTTCGACTGAAGAAAAAAAAACTCTCAAACTGAGAGAATCCAGTTTTATTTCTTGGAGGTTAAAAGGGCAAGTCGTCACCTGAATGTAGTCTAGAATGTGGAAATATAAACGAAGCAAGTCTCGGCAGCTTTCGCCACACATGTAGTTGCGCCTAAGGTTGCTTTCGTAACATCAATGGAGGTGTGAAGATTCACAAGAAGAAGGGAATATGGCAGGTGTGCAGAGACATCAGATGAAAGTCATTTATGATTGTAAGGAAGACTAAAGCCCTATTCGCCCGGGATTAGTGTTATCTAGGGACCTCGTGTGATTTATGAATTACCCTGACATCTGAATTTCATGTGGTGATTTTTCTCGAATTTACTGACTTATCTCCCAGATATGACGTCAATAGGCTTTTGCTTGGAAATTTCTTTTCATTATAGGTCTAGCTGTATGATATATTATGACAAGTTCCTAACCGCATGCTGCTATATATGTTATTCATCTCCATCTTAATCATTCATTTTGTTTTTGCACTTCTGATGATTTTCAGCTATTACTTTCTGCAAATATATGTATGTTTGTGTAAAGCTCCCCAAAATACTGTCAAAACACTCCAAACAAGCCTCCATTCTTCGTGAAATATGGATAAAAAGGCACAAATGAAACAAAAACCTTGAAAAAATGATATATGATCTGGCCAAAACACAGAGATGCCGATTCATAGGGTTGGGTATCGTTTGAATTTGAACGATTCTGATTTCGATTCCTTGTTTCGATTCCGGTTCCTGAACGATTCTCGAATCCGATTCTTTTCAAAGAGGCAGGGTCAAAAAAGTTTAGCTAACCTTGCTAACCAACGGTCTTTCTGAAGGAAATACTCCTTCTGTCACAAATTTTGCCAAGATTTTCGTTATTTTTAGAAAAGTGAAGCCACACTTTGTACCGTCGTACGTAAGCTACTCATGTTTGACTTGCGCGGATTATGCCAACACTTTCGGTAGTACGCTTCTTCGTTGGTGTTGTTCAGCGGTTTCTTCCTGCGGTCGGCGGACTGTGAATATCTAAACTAGGAATCGTAATTTTAACATTTGAACGATTTGGGAAAAACTAATAGTTAGTCCCGGTTCCAATCGATACTCTATTCTTCAGATACCCAACCCTATCCGATTCACACGGGACTAATAATATCACAGGACCCTTGGTGTTACGGCGACTTCGCACGGGATTAAGATCACAGACAAACTCTGCAATTATTACAAATGACTAAAGGTCACCAGATAATACTTAATCCCGTACGAATAGGGCTTGAAGGCTATGCCCACACTAGTGCGCTTTTCATTTAACGTGGCTTTTTACAATAATAAACGATCCTTGTCCATACTTGCGCAGGGCTCTCAAGTTTTGAAGACAGGCAAGAGTGACATTCCCCCGCCCCAATGGGGGGGGGGGGGGTGTTGTTGGTTGTTGGGGGGGGGTCGTTGGAATGTGGGTGTTTCATTAATAATATTAATATCAGTGTTTTTGTGTTGTTATTAATTGCTGAGACTTGCAGAAAATGTATGACACATGGCACCGTCTCCTCCTCTAATGGGCCTACCCTTTTGGCCACCTTCTCTGGGCCAGCATCCTCTAACCTAGCCTTTTTAGGGGGCTTTCCTCTCAGGGCGAATGAGAGGATGCTCGTTTGCTTTTTACCTGACATCTTTGAAAGACATATATGCAATGATTAATGCATCCATGGCCAGGATAATTATAAAATATGATTCTCTAACAGCAGTCAAGTTGTCTTTGTTTGTGTCAAACAATTTGTAAATTTGTTGTAACATTAAAACAGGAGATCTCATGACTTACTCTGCTCAGTGATATTCGGAGCTCCAGTCGTTTCCTCTGTGGGTGAACGAAACTTTTGGAAGAGATGTTGTTGCAGAATCACGTGAACAATTCCTTGAAATGCTTTTTTATTGGTTGTTGCGTTAAATCTTACCCAGATACAGTAGTGCTATTTTCTGATTGGCTAAAATTGTGTAGCCCTTTCCTTTTTTGATTGGCTGATAAAGCGACAGGCTGCGAGAGCAGGGGAGACGCGCGCGCTTGCGTTCCACTATGAGAGTGAAGCGGCTAGAGACAATTTGGGCGCTGCGGCATATTAAATATATGATAAATAGTTTTTCTGCGTGAGAAATACAATGTGTGGCGGGAGTGCGTGACAAAAGACCGAAATGAGTGACTGTCACGCTCAATGCGTGACGCTTGAGAGCCCTGCTTGCGTTTCCACTTTGTTTCAGAAAAGATCTCCGTCCACACTACATGACTGAAAATGCTTGTCACATGACCATTCATGCTCACTGTGCATGCGTGTAACAAGTGTAAACACTTGCCGATTGTTCTTATAACAGCTAGCCTCTTGCACGTAGACAAGAATGCAAAGTTCAACTGCACAATGGCAAGTCCGCCAAGCTTGCAGTTCCCGTCTCCATGTTATTGTTCACAAGGTTGCGGAGGCTGGTCTGTTATTGTCATGTTTGTGGCATAATGGTCTATATGATGGGGCTTGATGAATCAGGGAAGGATACACAAAGATCCAGAAGACCCAATCAGGGAGCGCATGTGGGCAGTCATGCCTCTGTTTTCAAAAGTCTCCCGTTTGGTCCTTTCAACCTTGAGTTTTCAAACTAAAACAGGGTCAGCAGGGTTTCGGAAGTCTAGATTTTCGAGGTTTGGAAGGCTCTGTTGTAGTATAGACGCCATACGAATATCGGCTGGCAAATGTGATGCGCTTTAAAGTGAAAACGCACGTGAGTGTAAAACAGGGCCTAAGGAACACGTGTGTGTGTCCTGAAAATGTAAAGGCATTATAAGGTATAACTATTGCTGACACTTATAGGAATATTTCTTCTGAAAATGAAAATCCTGTCATCTACTCATGTTTTTTTGGTCTATACATTGAACGTCACTTGGGTCCAATATTGTTTGTGCCATGGACTTGAGTTTTTACACTATTATTTTTACTCTTCTAAGCAATTGCACCATTTATACCAGGTGAATGATAAAACATAAAACAAATCCCATAGACTCAAAGGAGAGATAGCGAGGGTAAATTCTACAGAGTAATAAACTATACGGACGACACATAAGACAAAAAAACCCACCCAGGCGACCACACAGAACGAGATCACCTAAAAATATTTTACGTTTCAGGAAACCACTCGTGTCTTTCCCTCCAAAATGTTCAAAATACACCTACACAGACACAATTGAAAATGAAAAATGAGCCTAATTATGGTTTGATGGCATGCATTGAAATTACCCTGTGCTTATTTAGCGAACAGACCCAAACATGTTTTCTTCTAAAGACAGAAGTTACCTCATTATTTCCTCTTGGATTCCATAAATACAGTTCTCATAAGTTCCAAGGCATCTGATTCGTTCACAAAAATGTCATTCATTCACACAGCCGGTCACAACAACCAGATGTCTGCTATGCACCCTTGAACCCTGCCACGCTGTACGCCTACCAGATCCTGCTGCGAACCCCTCCGTCTAATAACACGCTTGCTCATGGGACTGTGTGATATATATAGAGCACCTCTGCCTGAGACGCGTGTCATTGGTGGCCTCGCAGTCTGTGGTCTGAGATGAATTGTTGCCATAGTGTTCTCTGACCAAATACACCAGGGTGGTGGCACAAAACGAATGGTAACCAGGCTCACAGCTTCTTATTTTCTTTCCCTGCTCTGTCTTTCTCTCTCTGTTTCCCATTACTAACTTCATCCCTCACTACAATTAGAAGGGGCTGCTTCTGGTCTTATAAGGAGTGAGGTTTACATCAGTGGATTTGGTAGAGAATCGCCTTTATCAGTGGGTCTTGGATTGAGATTGTTACAGTGAAGGACTTGGACTCATGAATCTTATTAGTGAACTCTAGTTTGAGTTGTTCAGGAGCATAATCTGGCCTGAGCAACTCACCATTTTAAGACACATTTACGCTGTGAAGGGGCCTGGAGGCTTGTGGTTTTTGAAGGCCATCCCTCTTGCGTCTGTACACTGTGTTAAGAGCATTCTGCGACTGGGATGTGATGGAATAAAGACCTACATTGCAGACAAGGCTTAAGCAGTGTTTTCATATGTTTATGTGTAAAGAATGCAACACTGTTTGTAGCCTATATTGTTACAGTAGTTGTTCTCACTAGGGAAAGCATCTCTATTGCTCATACTACTGGATTAGGATTTTAAATATACCCTCAAACTATAGGTATTAATCTTTGGTGGTGTATAACTTGTCTTGCACTGTTTATGTTACTGGAGATGAATGATAGCTTGAATCATGCAGATTGTCGAGGAGAGCTGTGCTATTGCTTTTCTTAAAGTGTGATTTCTTGGTGATGGCTGACAGATAATAAAATGGGCAAAAAATAGCATTGAATAAGGGAAACAAGCCATCTGGGAATTGGGATTTCACTTGTTATGTAGTGTAGAATATCATCAGAATATCATTAGCTATGTTTCCATCCAAAGTTGCGCATATCGGAAATATTGCATAAAACATTTGCGAATAAACTTGGATAAAGTTTCCATCCAGTGAGCCGAACAGAACAAAATCGTCACTTCCTGATGAACTTAATATCACTTAAGGCCAATTTATACTTCTGCGTCGAGGGTACGACGCAGGTCATGCGCACGTAGGCGACGTCGTCGCAGCATTTATACTTCTGCGTTCAGATCTTGGTTGCTCTGCATTACTACTCCGAAACGCTGAGTTGGCGGTGGAGGGTTTTAATGTTGCACTGTGTTTAGATTCCTCGCGGCTAGGTTACTACAAGCAATGGCGACTGAAAGAGAGCGGATCATGTTGGAGTTGGAGCGTATTGAGGTGGAAAAAACATTTTAGTGAAATAACTAAAACTTAAAGGCAGAAACGGCACGTGCAGAAACGGTACCAGAAAAGGAGATGGTACGTGCGGGAAATGCGTAGGAGGAAATGTGATGCTACCAAGCCGACCAATCACAGATCTTGTGGTCCACGTCGTCGTGACATGTAGTTAAATTTTTGAGGAGGTGCTACAGCGAAGGGTACGCGGTATGGTACGCATCTGTGCGTATGCTACGTCGTAACTACTGCGCGCATTCTACGCAAAAGTATAAATTGGCCTTTAGAAAAATGTTGCTGCAGTAGGAGAAGCCACTGCATATAATAATGAAAAAGTGGGTTACAAGTCCAACTCTCTGAACCATTAGGCCACAATTGCTCTCTAACCATTAGGCCACACCCCCAAAAACAATAATTTCGTATAATAATTTACTTGCGCTTTTGCTCAACTGATTTTAAGTGAATAGTGACTGCTTACTGTTGTCTTTTTAGAGCTGCTTTACAGCAGAAATTAAATTCTGTTTACATCATTAAGGCTGTGTCCACCAAAGGGTTTTTAGCCAGCTGAAAACGCTAAACGCTTCTGCTGAAGATGCCGTGCTTGGGGCGCTTGAGAGCGTTTTCGGGCAGCGCTTAATATCTTAACTAAATATCACTTATATCTATATATCTATATATATTTGATATCTATAACTTAATCACTTAAGGCCAATTTATACTTCTGTCGAGGGTATGCCGTAGGCGTGCGCCATTGTGAGCATTTATACTTTTGCGTTCAGGTCTTGGTTGCTCTGCAGTACTGCTCCGAAACGCCAGTTGGCGGCAGAGGGTTTTGATGTTCCACTGTGTTTAGATTCCTCGCGGTTAGGTTACTACAAGCAATGGCGACTGAAAGAGAGCAGATCATGTTGGAGTTGGAGCTTATTGAGGTGGAAAAACAGTTCATTTTAGTGAAATTACTAAAACTAAAAGGCAGAAACGAGAGAAGACGTCAGAGGAGATGGTACGTGCAGAAATGCGTAGGAGGAAATGCGATGCTACTAAGCCGACCAATCACAGATTGCGGTACGTGTTATTGCGCTTGTAGTTACTTTTTTGAGGAGGTGCGTATGGTTGCGTCTGTGCGCATGTACGTCTGCTGCTGTACCCTACGCATAACTATAAATTGGTCTTTAGAAAAATGGAATTTACTGCAGTAGGAGAAGACACTGCATATAATAATGAAAAAGGTGGGTTACAAGTCCAAACTCTCTTAACCAGTAGGCCACAATTGCCCCCAAAAACAATAATTTCGTGTAATAATTTACTTGCGCTTTTGCTCAACTGATTTTAAATGAATAGTGACTGCTTACTGTTGTCTTTTTAGAGCTGCTTTACAGCAGAAATGAATTCTGTTTACATCATTAAGGCCGTGTGTCCACCAAAGGGTTTTTAGCCAGCTGAAAACTCTGCTTAAGACGCCGTGCTTTGGGCGCTCTAGAGCGTTTTGGCAGCGCAGCGTTTTTGCGTTGAGACGTTTCGTCGCTATGATACAGAATATCTGCAGCAGAGTTCACTTTTAACTGATTTCGCAGATAATTTGTTTTATACGAAAACAAAATTTCCATCCATTTTTGTCGGTTAGTCTCTGCTGGTTGATGCCGTTGTACAGAAAGAATGTTGTGACAGTTGGTCAGTGTGGTTTAGTCCCGCCCCTCCTCCACTGTGATTGGACGGGTGGGTAAAAAGTGGCAGTGATGAGCGCTGTGTTTTATCCAAAGTTGAACATTTTTCAACTCTCGCGACCATTAAAAAACACTGGGCACCCGGCGCTTCAGCATGAAAAAAAAAGTTCAGCGCCTCGTTACGCTCATGGCTATAAAAAACGTGCCGCTCCCATTGAAAACAATTGAAAACATACGCCAGGCACGTGGAAAAACGCTTTGGTGGACACACGGCCTGAATCATTATTTTCTCGTTTATCACTGTAAAGCTGTTTTAAAACAATCTGTATTGTATAAAGCACTGTATAAATAAAGGTGGCTTTGACTACTTGGGACTGTAAGCTAACAAACATCTAGAGCAACTCCATAGCAACATAATCTAATTAATCTAGTGGAATATGAATAAATATGAACCAAATAAATATTTTTTTATTGCGCAAATGTTTTGAAAAAAAATATTGGAAACACCTCATGTCCTTATTCTTCTCTTTTTTCTTAAATCATCACAAAAGTATTCACTTTGTGTATCACTGGTCAAAACCATTTGCAAGATAACAGAATGATGGCCTTCACATGAACCCCAATCATTTGTTTCTGCCTTTAGCCGTTCTTGATTCTCAGAATCCTTGTCTTTTATTGGCATATAAATAGCTCTCCGTTAGTCATGGTGAGCTCAGGATTTGATAATAGTGACACACTGGGACTGGAATGTGCCATTTCAGAGTGTTGATGAGCTGCTATTTTAACTCATTGCCATTAAAGACAGATATGAATGCTCCTATTCATATTGTGCGACTCTTATGCAGCTAAATGTCAAATATCATATATAAAAACAATGAAGCTCTTTAAAAAATGGATTCAGTACAAGTTAAGCTTTTATTTATTTATTTTTATGCAAGTTAATATTAGACTAGTGTGAGAGCATTTGCTTCCTAACCTTATTAATGTATATACTTATTGAAATATAATTGATGTGTATGCATAATTTCATCTTCTTAGAAGACTAGTACTTAAAAGTATTAACCTTATGGTTTAAATGAGACAAGTTTTATTATGACTTGCATTGTAACTGCATTACTGTTCTTTTAATGCATTGAGAGCATCTAGAAGGAAATATTTTTTTGGACGGGTGTTAATTCAGCAGGGCACACAATGAAAAGTGCCTACCGGCTGAAATTAAAACCCTCGGTACAACAAATCCGTCTGAGATAAACGGCCACCAGATAGAATAGTGCAAGTTCATGCATGATATCACTCAGTAAACATTGTCCAGAGTTTCTGTGACTCACAAATCTGATTGCATCGATTTATTATGTGCCAACAAAGAACTTCTATCTCCCGCCTTTACATTTGTAAAATCTCATTTGTGTTCTCCTCACAAAAGTCTCTGTTCCTTTGTGTGTCTTCTGCTGTCCGTTCATTCCGTTACACTTCCTCCCACTGAACAAACATGATGTGTGTTTGTGCATGTGCTTTGCTCCCCAGCCTACCAACGCACACACATACACACCTATGTTAGCCGTGATGCTAATGTAAAATGAATTGGCAGAGAAGTTATTATTTGTATAGTTGTACCTGAGACCTGGATATTGATTTGCATTCTCTCATTCATTTGGTTTTCATTTCATGTCAGAGAACAGGAGTGTGTGTGTTTTGTGGGGTAACCAGAGCAGAGGTGTGACAGCTGCGTGTTACTACACACAACTACATCAACGACCATATGTCAAAGCCCTCCTCTCTAACAAACACATATCTCACACACATTCAGTTAAGATGAGAGAGGCTGCTGAGATGTCTGCAGGCATTTTCTCCAGCTCAGTGACTTTACCTCTCTCCTCTTTTTCTCTCCTCTGCCCCACCGAAGTCAGGATGGCAGTAGCTCATTCATGTCTTTTTCTTCTCTTTCAGTCGGCTGCGTCAGACGGAGGTGAGTACTCTGTTTAAACCCTTTCTCAACAACAATTCAGGAAGTTGTGAATTCTGCTGTCAGTTGGCTTTAAGTGGAGATTGCTATTATAATAAATATTTTAGACTCAAAGCACTGTTGTTTAATGTGTGATCCATATAATTAGTTGATTTGTCTATGAAGAGATAAAAGAAAAATGTAGCAAGAGAAGTACAAGAATCATAATTTAACGTTAAGTTTTACTCTGAGAATAAAACAAACCTAACTTTTTCCGAAATATATATTGGCTAATATTAAATATATATTGATGAGTTACAGATTTGATTGTGTAATTCGGAGTTGCAATTCTGTATAATATAGTTGAGCTATATGTTATAAACGTTATCAATTATACACTGCATCTTCAAACATATTTAACGTTCTCTTTGTGAACATATATATATGAACACACACACACACACATAAGCGATTTGCAGCATCATTACTCCAGTCTTCAGTGTCACATGATCCTTCACAAATCACTCTAATATGATGATCTTATGCTCCAAAAACTGTATGATTATTATCCATGTTGAAAAACAGTTTTTACATTTTTATTTCAGGATTCTTTGATGAATAGAAAGTTCAAAAGAACAGCATTTATTTAATTAGAATCTTTTCTAACATTATAAATGTCTTTACTGTAACTTTTTATTCAATGTAACTCATCTTTGATGAATAGAAGTATCGATTTCTTTTTATTTCCCCCAAAATAAAAATACAAGTTTTATACTGACCCTAAACTTTTTAAAAGGTAGTGTTTAATGTAACAAAAGCTTTCCATTTCAGATAAAAGCTGTTCTTTGAACTTTCTATTCATCTAGAAGAATCCTGAAATAAAAATGTAAAAACTGTTTTCAACATGGATAATAATCATACATGTTTTTGGAGCATAAAATCATCATATTAGAGTGATTTGTGAAGGATCATGTGACACTGAAGACTGGAGATAATGATGCTGAAAATTCAGCTTTTTTTCAGAGCAATAAATTACATTTTAATATATATTAACATAAAGAAAGTAATTTTAAATTGTCATAATATTTACAATATTACTGTGTTTTTTGTGTATTTTTTATCAAAAAAGTGCAGCCTTGGTGAGCAGAAGAAACTTCTTTTGAAAACATAAAAGTCTTATCCGAAATCTTAAACTTTTGACCGTAGTGTATATATATATGTATATGTATATGTATATGTATATGTATATGTATATGTATATGTATATGTATATATATATATATATATATATATATATATATATATATATATATATATATATATATATATATACATATATGTTCTTTTGCACTTTCTATTCATCAAAGAATCCTGAGTAGTATCACAGTTTTCACAAAATATCAAGCAGCACAACTAATTTCATAACTGATAATAATAAGAAATGTTTCTTGAGCAGCAAATATTAGAATGATTATTGAATGATCATGTGAAAATGAAGACAATGAAAATGATAAAATTCAGCTTTGATCATAGGAATAATTTAGATTTTTAAAATTTTCATTTTTCACAATATTATGGTTTTAATGCATTTTTGATCAAATTAATGTTTTTTATTTTGTCTTCAATATAGAATATTAAATCTTTAATATATCCTCTTTATACACCCTTAAAACTAGTGATCTTGAGTAGAAAGTTACACTTAAAGCTTTGAGTCTACACTGGCTTTGTGTCAAAGTGCTCAGAGAAACTTTTTGGGCATCTCAGAAGCAAAAAGTGTCAATAAAACTGTCAGCAGCCCAGTGAGGATGTTTCCTAATTTGCCTGAAGGAAGTTATGACAGTGGTATTTACTGAGAAAGTTTTGAGTATTTGCCTGGACTTGTCTGACTGAAAGTAAGGAAAACAAATATTACACATGATAAAAAAACAGTACCATTGATTTCCCCAAAATGTGAAAACACTGTCTCTTGTGGTATTTTCAACATTACTGTCATAAGTGGCTCAACCAATGGTGTGAATTTTGAGTGACAATGTTTTACTAACCAATATCAGACTGAAGGAAACCTGTTTGAAAACAGTAATTATTTTAAATTCCATTTGTTAAAGGAGTAGTTCACTTTTGAAAACTTTTGCTGATAATCTACTCACCCCCATGTCATCCAAGATGTTCATGTCTTTCTTTCTTTAGTCGAAAGTCCATTATTTCTCTATATAATGGACTTCAATGGGAACCAAACAGTTCAAGGTCCAAAAGACAATTTCAGTGCAAACTGCAAACTGTTCAAAAGCGCTTTAAACGATTCCAGACGATGAATAAGGGTCTTATCAAGTGAAATGATTCGCTCATTTAATAAAATAAATAACAAAGTTTAAGTTTTATAAGCTCAAATGGTCGCGCTTGCTCTGTCTCTTTGATACACGTTTGTTACTCTCCTGTTCAAACTCGTTCATCAAAATGAACAAATCTTTTCCGAGCTCATTTGGCTCATTCAACGAACAAAATGAACAAATTGACTCGGAAAAAGATTCATTCATTTTGATGAAGAGTTTGAACAGGAGAGTCACAAACGTGTCGCCACAGAACAGAGCAAGGCGAAGCATTTGAGCTTATAAAACTTAAACTTGTTTTTCTTTTTTTTCAATTGAGCGATCGTTTCGCTCTGATAAGACCCTTATTCATCGTCTGGAATCGTTTAAAGCCCTTCTGAACAGTTTGCAGTTTGCACTGAAACTGTCTTTTGTACCTTGAACCGTTTGGTTCCCATTGAAGTCCATTATATGGAGAAAAATGCTGGAATGTTTTCATCAAAAACCTTAATTTCTTTTTGACTGAAGAAAGAATGACATGGACATCTTGGATGACATGGTGGGTGAGTAAATTATCAGCAAAAGTTTTATGAAACTACTTTTTTAACGCTAGTGACTGAAATTAGTTATCTGCATGTTGTGCGTAGAACATCTAAACATTTAAATCCATTCCCACTCCTTTCTTCATGCTAAAGACTGACATCTCAAAACAGAGAAGCGATTTTATTTTTGTGATCCAGACCAGAAGAGTTCAAGAATCTCATCCTAAATCATCTCGACTTTCATATTTACTTTTTGCCCGGTCCAGAGCGCAGCGGAGTCAAGCGTCATGACTGCGGGAGCGTGAGCAGTTTGGAAAGTAATGGCAGTCTGCCTTGCGTCAACAACCATTGTCGCTTCTCAGAGCGCCGTGTTGCTTTATGGGCCATCAGCTTTGAGCGTTTGCTCCAAGATCCTGTGGGTGTCCGCTATTTTTCTGTAAGTACTGCAGTTTGTCTTAGACGTGCTTATCGTTATCTAAATATTTTTAATTATTTTATGGCCAGTGAGTTTTTGACAGGCTTGCCTTTGTGTATATCAGATTAATAGTTTGTGTCGATTCATTTGTTGACACCCTATCATAAAGTAGAAATGTATTAATGTCACAGGATATTCGTTTAGATCCAAATGTACTATTATATGTTCCTGCAGGAGTTTCTAAAGAAGGAGTTTAGTGAGGAAAACATCTTATTCTGGCAGGCCTGTGAATGCTTTAGCCAAGTTCCTGAACATGACAAAAAGCAGGTAATCATCTGCAACACATACACCGTTCCCTCAGTGAGACATATTTAATCTCCTTTCTCCTGTTGAAATCCCTTAAAGTGACATTTCACCCTACAATTAAAATTCTGTCATCAATTACTCACACTTATGAGCATACAGGTCAAGGTTTTTATCTTATTTTAATCATATTTTTGATGTTTTTCAGCTGTCCCAGAAGGCCAAAGAGATCTACAATCGTTTCCTCTCAAGTAAAGCTACTATGCCGGTGAACATCGATAGTCAAGCTCAACTTGCCGACGACGTCCTGACGGCTCCACAGCCTAACATGTTCAAACAGCCGCAGCTACAGGTCGATATACACACATGATTAAACTCTCACATTCACACAGTATTCTCACAATAACCTTCTTAAACCTTGACTCGTCCCTGCAGATCTTTAACCTGATGAAGATGGACAGTTATGCTCGGTTCCTGAAGTCCACCCTCTATCAGGAGTGTATGACGGCTGAGGTAGAAGGTCGACCTTCTCCCTGACCCCTGCCCAATCCCATGTAGTCCTGCCCCCTCCAAGCACAGCTTGAACTCTGACCGTTCCACATTCTCCACACCTAAAAAGGTACTAATCTCACTACAGCAACAATTACTCAAAGAAGGTTTGTGTGTAATGTGAAAAACTATTTTTTATTAGTTATCAACGGATGCCAAGCAACATTACCTTTTGGTGTGTTAATGCATCCATACATAATTTTGAACAAATATATTAAAAATACAGTTTTTTACAATCACTTTGTTACTATTTTCAGAACCTTGATGTCATTTTTCACAACTCTAGACACAAAACTCACAACCAATGATCAAAATGCACATTTTTCAAAACTTTAACCCATTTCTCAATTGCTTGGATACAATACACATACAACTTAGATCATTTGTCATTCAACATAAATCACTTGTTCAATACGACACAACTTAACATCAAAGTACGGCTATTTCAAAAGGCAATTTACACATTACATTTCAAATGAGTGTCTATTCATTTCCTTACAATGATCTAACTATCAATTGATACAACTGCTCAAAATGATAAGTAACTGTTGCAGTACTCCTCATGCATAGTTGTATGGAAACAGACACACAATCTTCCATGTTTACAGTAAATCATGAAAGTTTAAAGATAAGAGATTCATTGTCACCAATTAGCATGGAGCATGAACCAATTCGACTACAATATCCATGGATGTAGCATAATATTATATATTTTTGCTTTGATTCCAATAAACCTATGTTGTGATTGTACTGTAGTATTTTGCATCAATATATCACACACTTTGTTCAATGATTCCACTATGTGTGTATTCTCTCTACTACTGCAGAACTTTTACAGAGATGTATATTTACTGTACATGTAGTACCATAATGAAACTTGTATCACCTATTTTGTTCTACAATATTTAATGATTGTACGAACAATGACTCAGTGAAACTATCGGTTGCTTGTGTGTGGGTGATCTATAGTTATGTTTCAATGGTATTTCACAGTAAATTTGTTTTTTGAACCAATGATTGTGCAAGTGCAAAATTTATTTAAAGATTTGAATGCACAATGCAATGTTTTGAACATTAGATAGCCTGTGTAACAAGTGATAACCGTTTTGAGTTTTGTATCTAGAGTTTTGAAAAATGACGTCAAGGTTCTGAAAATAGTAGCAAAGTGATTGTAAAAAACTGTAATATATAAATAACATCAAATCCATAAAACTATTCATATTAGAGGCACATTATAAAACCTTTTTTTGTCCATAATCAGTCAATACACCATAAATTCTTCTTCCAAAACGAGTTTTTGTCTTACCTTTATTCACTTTTATGTTAAGTGTTTATATTTTAGACACGTCATGATGTTCTTTTGTCGAAAATTGCGTACATATGTCACTCGCCTGTCTCGTAATATACCTAAATAGAGAAAGGTTGCTCCGGCTAAAGGGATTTGAAATGTTGTAAACATTGAGATTTTTATTACTCAACAGGTGAGAGAGGTATTTTATTGAACAGATAAACTGCCATATGTAGCTCTAATAGAGTTAATTGCTTATCTATTGTGAAGGGTTCAAGTCATTATGGTTATTGTAGTGCTGTGCTGGAATACAAATCTTTAAAGTTCCCCTGACATGGGGTTATTTTATTATATTATAATGTTTCCTGTTTTTTCCTAATAATGTTAGTATGTTTTTTTCAGATCAAAAATAGTCATAATTTAGAAATAAAAGGCTTATTTACGAGCCTGATTTTAGCCTTTTATTCTGAACGCTCTGTTTGAAGGGACGTGTCTGTGTGACATTCAGTGGTGACCGCCCACTGCTGTGATTGGCTGATATGCTTGCATATGAAAATAGCTACATATTACATGAGAAACTATCTCAAAAACTTTTACTACAGCTATTATACGTTTTTACTATTACAGATATCGAGATTACTCAAATTGTGAGAAGTTTTAGGAGTATTAGATCTATTTTCATCACAAAAATGTTGCTGTGATGAGCATGAAGATCTTATCGTTGCAACTCAGTTTCTGCACTCTGTCTAATGCTTTCACCAGTGCAAACACGATGAAGTACCCTCGTGTCTCATTGATTTCATAACGAGTTGTCCAGATAAACTCGCACTGTGTGGAAAGATTGTTCTTTGGTCACTTTCTGTATATAATTTATTCACAATTTAAATACAATTATTTTCATCCTACTAAAAGAAATGATGTGAAGTTGATATTTTAGTCACTGGCTTGACTTACGTAAACCGTTTTGAACGATTTTGAGAGAAAGATTGCCTGTCTGAACTTGAACAATTAGGCTAACGATACACATCAGAAATTGTTGCTTGGTGGCTCGATCGATTTATTTTCAGACGTTCATCGAGGCCAGCTCTGTATTGGCCCAAGTTGAGGAAACAGTCGTGGGGAAATGTTTGGACCACACAAAACTTTGAGAAGTTGTGTTCGCATTTCCAGAGAAAATAAAATTAATCCATTGTTTCTTCAGAGGCTTGGATGAAGGAACTAAAAAATACATCTGTGTTCATTTGTACATCCGAACACTGATCAACTGCCATGCATATACAGGCTAGGGGAACTCATATTAATGTTAAAAAAACTCAGAAAGTCAAATTTCATGTCATGTGACCTAAAGTATTGTTTTAAATACCGTGTGCACAACCAAAACAATGTTCTTCTGCAAAATGTATGCAGTTTTGTAACCTCCAGAGGGACAAAAGTTACATAGTGTACCTTTTAATATGAAAATATAATTCAATATTATAACCATTTTATTTAATTTCCAGGAAAAATAACTACATTTTGGTATAAACATTTACCTTAATATACAATAATACAATAATGTGAAATTATAAAGTTATATAATATAAAATATTCCATGGTATAACATTTTGGCCATACTGCCCACTGCTTATTTTCTTTAAAGCATTTATTGGAGGTTAAGGATACTGACATTTCATATAGCCTGATTCACTGCTATGGTGTTCTGTCTTAATTGTGTCATGTTGTCTTACAGGAAAATAAGAAGCCCAAAACAGGCAGATCAAGTGATGACCTCAGAGAGAAACACTCTGATAAGAAAAATGGCTTCTTCTCCCGGTACAGATATCCAAGTATTGGGAAGGGACAAAAGAAAAGAGAAGCCCCAGATTTACCTTACAGTGAGTTTCAAAACAATGTCTCATGATTTCAGTTCTTGTATTCATAACATCTTATACTTTCGTAGATCTTATACTGAGCATGCCTAATAAGATTGCATTTAAGGCATGTAAACCCTTTAAAAAGTGTTCTTTTGAAAGGAAAACATCATAAACAGTTTTACAAAACTTGATAGACACACACCTAGCTTTATTTTTTACGTGTTGGATTGGATGCGAAATGTATTTAATGATGTCCTGTCAGCTTATTCAATGTGCACACATCTTCAACTTCAGAAACTCGTGGGTTTGGTGGGGTTGATTTTTATGAAAAACATATTTCAGCTTATTTCTCACTTTAAACTATGCAGGAAAAGCATGTTTTGTTTTTTCATAAACATTCATCCTACTAAAATATCTTCCTCATTTATTATTTCTAATGCCTTTAATGTGTAGATTTAGTCCCAGACCCAGACTTTCCAAGAGCAAAGAAAGTCAATTTGTTGATTATTTTGGTAATTTTTTTGTACGTTGTAAACACACAAAATCAGTTTAATGTATAAAATATGACATTTGCTATGTTGTGATTGGTTATCCATATGTGTGGACAGACTGTAATGGGCGGAGAGAGTCTCAGGGTTCACTGTCTTCTGGTGCGAGTCAAGAGCTCAGACACTACCTGTTCCGGAGGAAAGAATGAGGTAAGAGGATTGGGAGTTACATTAGGGAGTTTAGGATTGCACTATTAACCCTCAGGTGCTCTTCGTTTCGGAGTCACACTTGTTATCTTCCGGTCAAAAGTGACCGGACACCTAAAAACAAAACTTTCTCCATCCCAGTAAAACCAATGCAATTTATTTTTGTTCTATAATATTTATTCTTTTTAATTCAGTATTTTGAGACAATTTAATTAAATTTATTAATATTTATGCAATATTTATGGTTTATTTTTGCCATGAAAAAAAAATATTTTTTTATATATATATTATTTTTTTTCAAAAAAAATTTAATGCAGTATTTTAGTTTAATATAGAGTCTAGGCCTTCAGAAAAAAAATATTTTTTGAAGAAAATTAGCTCCATCTGGTTACAGTATAGAGAAAAAGCGTAGAATCATGGTGTAACCACTAGATATCATGTACAGCTCTCTAAGGAGAGGCATGTGAATTCCCCAGCTGTTTATGAACACATTTTTTGTTGTTGTTGTTGTTGGTGGATTTGAATATATAGTTGAAACAATCTCAAAAACTATTTCTTATAAAAAAAATTGACAAAAAACAAAAATTCACTTTTTTTTTCTTTTTTTTTTACAATTTCCCATTCATTTCCTATGGGGTCATTTTTGACCAAAGACCACAAGTGTGACTATTTTTTTAAGACCACTTAGCATGCTCAGATCATGACCTAATTTTTTTTTGTGTGTTCACATACATAATGCCATAAAAGTCACCAAGTTTTGATAACATTGCGATGAAGCTTTGATTTTTAAAAATTCAAAACATACTTCTTGTAATCAAAATTTATTGGTGTGTACGTGTATAAAAGTGTGTTTGTATGTGTGTGTGTGTGTTGGTGGGTGTGTCTGTTTTGCACTCTGGATGTTGTAGAGTGTCACCCCTTTCCTGCGGTGTACTTTTTTTAGAATTGTGGCCGATTTGTAGATTGTACATACAAAAATTCAGAGAATTTTTTGTGTGTGTGTCAATTTCCCATTCATTTCCTATGGGTTGTCATTTTTGACAGAAGAGCAAAAGTGTGACTAATTTTTTTTACGACCACTTAAATTGCTCGAATCATGACCTCAGTTTTTTTTTGTGTTCACATACCCAATGCTATAAAAGTCACAGAGTTTCGTAATTTTCTGAAGAATCTGTAATTTTTAAATATTCAAAACAGATTTCTCTAATCACAATTTATTGGTGTTTTTGTGTATAAAAAGTGTGTGTATGTGTGTGTTGGGGTGGGTATGTCTGTTTTGCACTTTTTTTCTGCATCGTGGCTGATTTGTAGATTGTACACACAAAAATTCTCAAAGTTTTTGTTTCCCAATTTCCCATTCATTTCGGCCGGTCATTTTTAACCGAAGACACAAGTGTGACTATTTTTTTTACGACCACTTAGCCTGCTCGGATCATGACCTCAATTTTTTTTGCGTTCACATACCCAATGCCATAAAAGTCACCAAGTTTCGTAACATTCCAATGAAGCTGTGATTTTAAAAGTTTCAAAACAGGAAATTTTTCGGTCAGAAATAACCGAAAGCACCTGAGGGTTTAGAACACTAGGGAGTTACAAAAATATTTAGCCATTGGGCATGCAAGGGAGGCTTTTGCAGCAAATCAAAGCAAGACACAGGTTACGGGGGTGTTCTTAGTGCAATATAAACAAAACATTATTTTGTGTTCCTCTAATAAAAATATTAACAGAAAATTTTTCCACCACTAATATGACATAATATGTTACATTAAACTAACTATGAACCATTTTGCAAGATGTAAACAACACAGGTCCAGAAGCACTTCCTGTTTCACTTTTTAACATTAAAGCTGGGATAAAATACAACCAACAGAACATATAAAAGAACATATACATGTGAAATAAAGAAAACAGTTACAAACTGACTGGACCAGTGTTGTCTTACATCTTGCAAAATGGTGTATAGGCTGTTTACAGTTGCCAGGTAGCATAGCAATTTGGCACATGAACAAACCAATGTTTTTGCCTCTCTGGGTTTGTAATGTGTAAAGCAGTGTGAGCTGAGACGTTCAGGTTCTGTTTGGGAAAAGGACAGAGATCGATGCGGCCGGACGGTGTACAGTAATCCTGCCCGACGGCTCGAGCTGCTCCATTCCTCTACGACAGGGCGCCTGCCATCAGACAGGTGCTGCTAGAGCTCTGTCAAAAAAAGCACATCAACCTGGCTGCTGTCGACCTCTTCCTGACTGGAGGAGAGAAGGTAGAGAGACCCTTCACAAGCTTTATCAATGTCTACTTTAGTTATACTGGGAATGCAAAACTTGAGCTTTGTCAGTGATTTCCCATTCCCTCCATTGTTCCCTTTCTTAGCCTTTGGTGTTGGACCAGGATAGTAATACCCTCAGCTCACGAGAACTTCGTCTTGAGAAACGCACTTTGTTCAGGTACATTTTATTATTATCATCTCTCTCTTATGGCTCGTTTCCACTGAGCGGTTCGTGTACGGTTCGGTTCGGTACGCAATTATTTGCGTTTCCCACTGTCAAAAGTTGTGAATGGTACCAAAAAAGCCGAAGCTCGTACCGTACCACTTTTTGGGTACCCTTCCCGTTGGGGTACCTAGCACAGTGAAAGGGTACTAAAAGGTGGAGCTAGACTCACTGCAGAACGCTGATTGGTGGACAGAGTATCGTCACTCGCGCGTGCTACAAGGGCATTAGAAGCATACAATTGAAATAAAATACTACTGTTATTGTGTCACGAAATGTAGTTTTAAGAGTTTTTCAGGCGAGAAGTAGTTTTTTAAAGCTCAAATCTGTGGTTTATTTATAGATTTATGATCATTTGACTGAGATCCATTTCAAGCGATCACCAGACGCTCACGCTCGTGTCCCGCCTGGAACAGCCTTTCGCTCGGCTAGTCATCCTGATGTTTGCCGCTGACTCTGGACGTCTCTGTAGTGGTTAAACATGAGATATAGTTCGTCTTGTATAAACCTAACAGGTGATCTTTGGTCTCGTGAATCTATAATTCGTTTCCTGGCCAATAGCTTTGGGAGAAGGCTACGCGAAGTTTCATATCTTTGAGCGCTGAATTTGTATATTTGACTGACTGAAATAACAAAATTTCTTCATGTTATTTAAGCTTTATTGTATCGGTTTGTACCTTTAAGTATACTTTTATAATGGCTATTCTGAAATTCCACAAAAAGAGATAATTTTGTCGTTTTTTTTTAAATTTTATCACAAGATAATCTGTTGTTTATTGCAACATTTTTACCAATACGATTTGCAATACATTACTGCCTGGAATATGTTTAATATTTTAAATTTAAACGAAAATAGGCAGGGTTGTGTTTTATATTTAGTTTTGTTATAAATATAACGTTACATACATGAAGTGAATATAATAAACACACGACGTATACGTTGCCTGCACCACATTTGTGTGCTTTATAATGTTTAAAATGTATTGAAATGAAATCGAAAAGAAGAAGAGTGGTGTTTTATAACATATTTCGTTTTATTGTTGCCTAAAATGAACATACAGAGATACCGGAGTCGAAAGAGCCAGAGCGAGCTGAATTACTGCGATCTCGCGTCCTCGGGAACCATTCCTAGCTGGACTCTGCGTTGGCTACTTGGTATTGAGAAACGCCTAATGCCTTGTTTCTAGTGACAAACATGCTGAGAAGCAAGAACAAGATCTGCTGTCTGTCATCCATTGTTGTTTACTATGTCGCTTTCTTCTGCTGAAAATGACGTCGATTGCTTACTTTCCAGCAAAACACCACGCCTATTAAGTAAGAGGTACTGTTGGCGGTGGAAACACAAGCCTGATCATGGTGTACCCGACCCGCACTGTACTCGTACTCGTACCCCTCAGTGGAAACGAGGCATTACACGTGATCTGGAAAATTCTAGCACAATCTGTTTTCTCTAAGCCAAATGTAGAAAGACTATCAAACAAATGTCTTGTGGTTGTGCGCTAAACTATAAATAAATCCACCCTCTTTTCTATTTCTCAGACTGGACCTGGTACCCATTAGCAGATCGGTTGGGGTTGAAAGCAAAACCCACAAAACCTGTGACTGAGGTTCTGCGTCCTGTGGTTGCCAAGTATGGACTCCACCTTGGTGATTTGGTGGCCAGAATAGTAAGTGATTGGCTGTGACCAATTACACATATGGTTGGTACCGAATACGGTATCTATATTTTTGCGTTACACACTTAGTAATCCAAAAATGTCTCATCTAATTTAGGATACATTTTTATAATATTATGGCAAATTTAAAACAATATGATTTCCTGGTGTGAGATGTACACGCAGCTGGTTCAGTGTCCTAGGGTGTGGAGTTATGTGGTACAGCAGGAACGCTGCTTCTCCGCTGACGTTTCCCCCCTCTTAAATGTTAAACCGTGCCCATCTGAGCCATCTTTTAGAAGTTAATGGAAGACAGCACTAAGCAGAGAGGAGCGACTGTACTGGCTTGAAAACAAAGCCACTTCCCAGCTCTGCAAAGCATGAAAGCTAGTTTATGTTTTAGCCAGTGGTCTATGAAGCTTTTACTTAGCACAGACGTTTAGCATTAACCTTCAAAAGCATGGAGGATCTATGTGAATGTGGGACATAGCTAAAACTAGAGTATATAGTAGCAGGTGCTAACAGCAAGTTAAAAACAAGCAAAAACAGTGTTTGATGGTGCAAGACATTCCAGAAGATGTGCCGCTTGTATTTTGTTCACATGCTTATTTAAATTCTTGCAAACAAAATTGTGTGTTATTTATGGTATAGAGCGAGCTATGGGAATATTGTTCAGGCTGTTGAGTCTTGCATTACCATCATTTTTGGGGATGCAGTTTGCTCATTTAAACAGTCCTTTGTGGATAGTTATATCATATAATAATGACAGGATTTGAAAAAATATCAACTGTGATTGTACACAGACTAGCTAATTAAGCAATGTTATCAGTGGTCTCGTGCTGTCACCCCTCCTTTTTTGAATAGACATGAAAATGCACATTTCAAACTTAAATGGTTATAATTTAAGAATGCTTTGGAATATAGACATATGATTGGTCTTGTTTTAAAGAGGAAATTTGGCAGATTTCTGTAGAAGTGAAATAAATTAAAGAAAGTTAAACAGAAAAAAAGTTTATGGAAATGTACAATGTAAAAATATTAATTATTTATATTTTACATAAAATATATATTTTCAAAACCTGGGCTACTCTAAAACTGCAGAAAAATCAAAGCCAAAAATCTGAACAAGTTGTGTTTCAAATTTAAGGTTGATATCTCAAAAAATGAGCTTTCAGTAAGATTTAAGTTTGAGCGCAGTACCAAACTTTTTCACTAGGGCACAATCAGACTCCATTACTGCCCATATAAGGGCGCCTCCATTATTTTTTTCTTGATATTTCAAACTTTTCAGTCCTTTTTCCAAAATAATTGTAATGGATGCTATCTTTAGAACTTTTGGCATGAAAACAAACTGAGGTATCTACCATTTTTTCATGATTTTTCATGTTCTTTGCTATTTGAAAATGAAGGTCTGAACTCGCTTTATGAGTATGAAAATATTCTTTGTTGCATATTGATAAATTATGGTTCCTCTGTAATATATTTTGAAAATCAGTCACCAAATATGGAAACTAGAGATTGTAAGCTTTCAAATGATATATAGTTTGTCAATATTACTAAAGGTATTTACTAAGACATAATTGATTTTAAAATATAAGTGGCAAACGTCCCACCTGTGGGACGGTGACAGTTAAGTTAGTCAACATTATGAAAAAAGTCTGCTGGTGCTTCAGTGACTACTTCACACAAAGAACCTGTCAATCACAGCTGTCAATCATGATGTCACAGCACCATTTTTATAGCATCACATAACTAACTAAAAACTTATTTTAAAACAAACTCTTGAAATTACATCAACGTGATAGAAACTACAGTAAATGACAGAAACTATCTTTGGATAAAGGATATGTGAAGTGTAATTTAATTGTTTAGTTGGTCTTACGTCCCATTGAATAACACGGGGAGGCGGGGTTTATGGACCGGTCACTGGGGGGCGATCGGAGACGTTTTGGCTTCACTTTTTAGGGCTTGTGCGGCACGCTTGCTTTGACCATTGTGCTTGTGTTTTTTGCAGTGTCTTGTGCATGACCTGGCATTCCTGAAAAATTTAAGTAAAAGTCTATTACTATACACGCCATTTTGTTTGACAAACTGGGATATGCATAGAAATTATCATTGGTAATCAAGAGTTTGCAACAGTCTTTCAGAGCGTATATTGTACTGAAACGGGAACATTCCTTCTAGTACTTTAACCTGTATGTGTCAAAGAATCAATAACTGCTAAATTAGTTTGTAAATTTGTCTAGAGGCTAGGCTAATGCTACATTTTTTACATTTTTAGAGTGGTGAGACAGAGATTCTGGATCTTGGAGTCCCCATATCAAACCTTGATGGTCTACGAGTTGTATTGGAGAGGGCTGATCCAGCCAAAGGTACACACACACAATGATTTTTATACTGTACAAACTGTACTGTTCTCCATCACAGACATTTTGGTAACACTTTACAATACGTGTGCACTAATAAGCATTAATTCATGCTTAACTAATGCACAGATAATACTGAATTAATGTGTTACTTATGATTATCTAAGCTATTCATTAATGATTACCACATTAGGAACTAATTAAGAGTATGTCAGGTTAATGTATTCGTTCATACATGAATTGTTATTAATTAAATATGTAATTGTGGATTAATTCCATAATAACTCATTTTTTTAACTAATAGTGTTAATTAATATGTTAATTACCAGAATGAGCCAAAGCCTTGTATTTCAACTTCCAGATAATATGACAGGTACACTAATATGCATTAATACATGATTAATTAATTAATTGTTAATGCAAATTCATGTGCAAATTACTACAATTACTAAATGACTAGTTAATAATGATGTGCCTCAACAAGTAAAGTCATAACATAATGATACCTTTGCAAATCATTAGCTAATGATTAATTAAGGCAGACAACTGGAAGTTGAAGTGCGTAGCTATGACTAATTGTGGTAATTAACACATTAATTTACACTATTAGTTAATAAAATATGTTATTAAGGAATTAATACACAATGACACAGTGAATTAATAGCAATTCATGTATTACTTAATGTATTAATCATATAGACTCTTTATTAGTTGCTGATGCAGTAATCATTAATTAATGGTTTAGTTCTTCATTAGTTATACATTAACTCATGATTATCTGTGCATTAGTTAAGCATGAATTAATGCATATTAGTGCACACGTATTGTAAAGTGTTACCGACATTTTTTTACATTTTCAAAAAACATAATAGTTAGATCAAAAATATTCCCACAAAGTAACATATTACTGGTATTATATCCTTGTGGGGGCATATGTTCCTTATAACGTAGGGAATTCCTTAACCACCACACATATGCATGGCCTTGTGCACTATTTACTTTCCCACTTCTCCCTGATAATATCAAGTAATTGTGTTCAAGGTCATTTCAACATTCCTTTGTATAATCGTTTTGTTGTATTTCTTCACCAGACAAGTCTAAAACACTCAACTCCAAAACACCAGCTGCCAAGAAAGGTCTCCTAAGAGAGGTGAGAGTGACTACTGATTAGTGTGAGATGTCTTGTCTGCTTTGTTCCTCTAAATACCCACATGTTGATTCATCCATGCATTTACCACATTCTCTGTATATTGCTAACTCTAAACATGTATGGATGTGCTGAGCATGAACTTGTGGGGTACATGCATGCTAACAGACGTTTCCAGTGTTCAGACAAAAATCCTATTTTATAAAGGGAAATAAAACCTTCATGAACATGTCAGTCTGTAAGACATTCAGCCAAATACTCAAGTCGTCCTACATCTGTCTTTGCTGCTTTGCTAGAGAGACGACATCTCAGCGGGGAAACTGTTGAAAGGAGATGCTGAAGACAGGCATCCCCGGACAGCAGCGTCAGAGAGGAAGAAAGGGAAAAAGAATCATATAGACTGAAGCGGAAGGTACTTCTTTTACACTTTTCGCTGACTTGTCAGTGTTATGTCTATTATTTTTGTCAAAAGGTGAGAATTTTATTCACGTCTAAAAATGTATTATTTATATATCATGATAGTATTTATTCATATTTTGTATTAGGCTTTTTATATTTTCAGTTATTCTTTAAATTGAAGTTTGTTTTTGTATTTTTTTTATTTAATTTATTGTTATTTTAGTACTTCAATATATATTTATGAAGAGTTCAGATGCAAAAGCCTCTAAGTGCCATTTGAAATTTTCTTCTAAAATGACCATTTTTATCAAGCTTATATATTTAAGTTCAGTAATTTCACTTAAATGACAATGAAGATTACCTATTAATTGTCATTTAAGTGAAATTACTGAACTTAAATATACAAGCTTGATAAAAATTGTCATTTTCAGAAGAAAATTTCAAATGGCATTTAGTAGGTTTTTGCATCTGAACTCTTCATATATATATATATATATATATATATATATATATATATATATATATATATATATATATATATATATATATATATATATATATTAACAATAACAACATGTGTGTAAAATATATATATATATATATATATATATATATATATATATATATATATATATATATATATATATATATATATATATATATATATATATATATATATATATATATTTTTTTTTTTTACTTTTTTTGGCAGAAATGTCCCAATACTTTTTGGGTTTCATGTTTTGTCTTTTGGCTTATTTTGTGTATTATTTATATATAATTATAGTATTCATTCATATTTTGTATCAGGCTTTCTTATATTTTCAGTTATTATTTAAACTTCAGTTTGTTTTTGTAACTTAATTTATTTTAATTTAATTTATTGTAATTTTAGTACTTTATATATATATATATATATATGATTCAAATTGACTAAAAATATTTGTAATATATATATTAGGGCTGTCAAATGATGTGTGTGTGTGTGTGTGTGTGTGTGTGTGTATATATATATATATATATATATATATATATACAAAATAATTATACACAGTGCAGCCACTTTATTATGTAAACAATTGTCTGACAGCCCTAACATATATATATATATATATATATATATATATATATATATATATATAAACGTTTGACAGTCCTAACATATATATATATATATAACAATATTTATTTTTATTCAGTTTTTTTTTCACTTTTTTAAAAGTAGCAGAAATGTCCCAATACTTTGTTGGGTCAAGAAACTGTTAAAAATAACTGTTAAAAAAATTATAAATAAATAAATAAATAAACTGAATAAAAATAAAAATACATCTAAATATATATATATATATATATATATATATATTATATATATATATATATATATATATATATATATATAAATTTAATTTTTTTTCTTCACTTTTTTAAAAGAGGCATAAATGTCCCAATACTTTTTTGGGTCAAGAAACTGTTCCATGTTTTGTCTTTCGGCTTAATTTTATCTGGGTTACATGTTATAATGGTTACTGTTTACTAGTCTAAATCACTCTTCTTTTCTAGAATTTTTCGAGTTGCTGAGTCGGGCCCAGAGCAGTCGTGTCGATGACCAGAGAGGCTTGCTGAGAAGAAGATCTCATGCTTCCGACTTTCTCCGTGTGAATCCTGATCCCGAACCCCAACCTCCTGCCTGCTCGACCCCCACCTCCCATAAACCCGGCCACACCACCACAAACCCCCAACCCCCTAAACCCAGCTCCTCTAACGGACACCCCCGTGCACCCAGCCCGGACTCGATCCCTTTCATCACCCCACTCTCCCCTATCCTACGCCCCACTGGTCCCCAGGGCCCGGAGGAGGACGGGCTGGGCGATCTGACTCTGGTGGGGGAGGGGGACATCACCAGCCCTAACTCCACTCTGCTTCCGTCTCCACCGATCTCTCCGCCTCCTTATGAGGGCAGTCTACCTGAGGCCGACTTCACTCCGCCGGCATGCGTTCACAAGCGGCCCAGCCCAGGTATTTCTTCCGCCTGACTAGCCGTGAGTGTCACTGTGTGTGTGTGCGTGTGGTGGGTGGCATGTCTGAATGGAGTAGTGTAGTGTTAAAAACACACATCCCAAATTCATCTGACGAGACTCAGACTGACACACACTTGATAGTGTTGATCTCACTAATATCATATTCACAATTACACACTTCTGTTTGGGGTATGTAAGTTATTTTTGTGTTTTTGAAAGAAGTCCCTTCAGCTCATCAAGGCTGCATTTATTTGATAAAAAACAGTAAAAACAGTAGAAATATTATTACAATTTAAAATAGCTATTTTTGTATTTAAATATATTTTAAAATATAATTTATTCCTGTGATCAAAGCTGAATTTTCAGCATCATTATGCTAGACTTCAGTGTCGCATGATCCTTCAGAAATCTAATCAACGTTTCATATTATGAGCAGAATAAAATTGTGCTGCTTAATATTTTTATAGAAATCACTTTTGATCAATTTTATGCTTTTTTATACAAAAAAAGTTTTGACCCCAAACTTTTGAATGATAGTTTAGCTGTTGAAATTTAATACTAGTGTGCTGCATACTGCAAAGTATGTACTATAAACTGCCTGATGTTTCTTTTAGAATAGCATGTGAAACAATATGGATTATGCACATACATTTGTAACATGACCTAATCACAAGAAAAAATTCAGTGAGTTATAAACACACAAAATATGGTTATCTTCCAGTTCTTTCATAAGATAAAGGGTTAGATTGCATTCATTGTGGGATATAGTGTGCTATGCACTGCAGTTTATTCTGTTCTAACCTACATTTATCAAATCTAGAAGGGCATTCTGTGTTTGTAGAAAATGTGCATACTATGCACACAGTATACATGTTAATTAATACAGTATGAGTATGCAATTCAGCTCAGAGCTCATCTATTTGTAACTGTGGACCATGTAATGTGTTGAAATCTTTAAATGAACAAGACATTCATTAGTCTTCCCTGTTTTGACACATCCCAAAATAAGACACCATATAGATCATGCTGTAATTTATATCAACGACTACAATACAAAGACTGTGCTGCTTACAGTGTTTCAGAGGGTTGTAAATAATCATTTCAAAACGTCTCTTATAGTTTTGTTGTTCTTTTTCACTTTTCGATACAAACTGTGCAAATGTGTCTCTCCCCATCTAATCATCATTGCCTAAAGTGCCATTCAACAAAGCTGCATTCAGATTCACGCTATAGCCTACATTGATTGTTGATTTTCCTGCCATCCTGTTTCCTTTGTAGTTGATCCTCTGTGTGAATCTGATCATAACTAATAAATGATAGCAAAATCAGACTAGACTTGCTTGTGATCTTGTGTGACATCCCTACAATTCTGTTCAATTTCATCTCTCCTGGTGTAATCATGTTTCTTGTGCTTTTTGGCATCTTAACTTTCAATCTATCCTTTTTTCTTCCCTTTTTTCATTCATACTTGTATCGATTGCTTATGAAAATTATACTGGAGTCTTGTTGATTCAGATCACTAACCAGTCCGATTCCTCCAAGCATTATTGGTAACATAGCATTTATCCCATAATAATCAAAAATCTCTGATATGGTGCACAGCATGTTTTTGCACAAAAATAATATTTCCAACCTATCAAAGCTGCTAAAATAAGATTTCATTGCATGACGAGCATGACGTGAAGAAAGCTCTGCCATCTACATAATTTGCCTGTTTTCAATGAACAAAAGCTATAAATGCTCCTCTCAACACCCCTTATTCTATCTCTTCTTTAGATTTTTTGTAGTAATGTGATTTTACTAAACCGGTCATTCTTCAAAAGAGTTGTGCAGGGATGAGGTATTTTTGTAGGCCAACCGAAAAGTCAGCATCACCCTGGTTCCCTCGACAAATTAGCTTTTGGATTACTGCAGAAATTAAGGTCTGTGACTTAACAAACGTTTATGATTCTAACACATTTTGTTAATCGTGATAATCTTAACCGAATGAACACAACTTTTGTGAAGTTTGAAGCGTAAATACAATCGGCACAAGCCAAAAGCTATTATATATATATATATATATATATATATATATATATATATATATATATATATATAAATATAAATATAAAAATAATAAATATATATATATATATATATATATATATATATATTTAAAATATTATATATATATAAAGTTTTAGACCGTTAAGATTTTTTATGTTTTTAAAAGAAGTTCCTTCTGCTCACCAAGGCTGCAATTATTTGATAAAAAAAACAGTAATATTGTGAAATATTATTGCAATTTAAAACAGCAGTTTTCTGTGTGAAAACACACACACATATATATATATATATATATATATATATATATATATATATATATATATATATATATATATATATATATATATATCATATATAGTAGTGTAATTTATTCCTGTGATCAAAGCTGAATTCTCAGCATCATAACTCCAGTCTTCAGTGTCACATGATCCTACAGAAATTATTATAATATGATGCTCAAGAAACATTTATGATTATTATCCATGTTGAAAACAGTTTTTTACATTTTTATTTCAGGATTCTTTGATGAATAGAAAGTTCAAAAGAACAGAATTGATCTGAAAATGGAAAGCTTTTGTAACATTATTCACTACCTTATCAAAAGTTTGGGGTCAGTAAGAATGTTATTTTTTTATTTTTGGGGGAAAGAAATTAGAAAATACTTCTATTCATCAAGGATGAGTTAAATTGATCAAAAGTTACATTAAAGACATTTATAATGTTAGAAAAGATTATATTTTAAATAAATGCTGTTCTTTTGAACTTTCTATCTTTCATCATAGAATTTTGGGGGAAAATGGTACATGGTTTTCAACATCGAAAATAATAATTTATGTTTTTTGAGCATAAAATCATCATATTAGAATGATTTCTGAAGGATCATGTGACACTGAAAACTGATGTGTTATCAGCAACAGTAATGATGTTGAAAATTCTGCTTTCAAATCACATTTTAAAATATATTAAAATAGAAAACAGTCATTTTAAATTGTCATAATATTTCACAATATTACTGTTTGTCATTGTTTTTTTTTTCATCAAATAAAGCAGCCTTGGTGAGCAGAAGAGACTTCATTTAAAAACATAAAAAATCTTACTGACCTAAAAAACTTTTGACCGGTAGTGTAGTCACATTCAGTCACTTTTGAGCAACCGGTTGTTTGTTTTTGTTTTCAAGACAAAATCAAAAGTAAAAATCGTGTACGTGTTTTCACCACAGACCTCGTTTTTTAAGCATTTAACCAAAACCCCATTTAAAAAACAAAATAAAACTGATTTTAAAGACCTTTTTAAACTCGCTTCTAGGTTTTGGCCTACAAAATCACGTCATCCCTGCGTATACAAGAAATCTGTATTTATATAATAGCTACACATAACAATATAAAAATAAATTGTAATATATATATATTTTTTTACCATTAATAAAGTAACGACGCCATCCTATATTTTAGGGCTGAGTTTTGATGGATTTATTTATTTAAAACTAATGGGGACATACTGCCACCTTGTGGTTTGCTCTTTCACAGGCATCAAGTTTTAGTAGAGAGCATTAATTTAAAAAAAGTATTATGTATTATCACTATTATGAATAATAACAATGATTAGGAAAAAGTCATACTGTAGGTAGATGTGATAATCATGCTACTAAATCAAGCTGAAAAATCAACCTAAACCTACTTTAATTTATCTTGAATACAAGATCAGATTCTTCTGGTTCCCCTTTCCCACATTCTCTCTGTATATTTCTTCATCTGTGCTTTGCTGACTTGTTTGCAAACTTTTCTCCAGGTACAGGGGAAGGAAGCTCGTGCACTTCTCCAGCGGTCAATAACCAGCACCCCTCCTCAACATCCCAAGCGGACTCCTCTGTGCGGGAACCGGGGGCTGGAGGTGGAGGGGTCACTCTGGAGGACAGCTTCGAGGGTTACAAAGCCGAGCTTCGCCAGTGCCAGAGCAAAATGAGAAATGGCATTCACCCCTCCACAGAAGCGTCCCGTCCCCTCAGCGGGGTGCTGGAAGTAAACGAGAGCGACACAGTGCAATACAAAGCAACGTTTGTCTGAAGGAAGCTGCTTGTTGGACATTTTCAAAGACTGATATGGAGCCAAAATGTGCATGTGGAAAATATTGTGTATGTAAATAATGCAACCTAAGATTGAAGAGGTTACTTATTCATATTTTGTAACTGACGACCATCCTTTATTTAATAATAATTAGTGTTCAGTGTTAAATTGGTACAGTGGCATATTGCATTCACTTGAAGAAAAAAAATCTACTTGTTTTCTGAATTCGAGTTAATTTTTCATGAGAAAAAATTTTTTGCTCTGTTTTTCTGAATTAATGAGTTAATTTTTCATGAGAAATTTTTTTGCTCTGTTTTTCTGAATGAAAATTTTTCATGAAAAATTAAGTCGTTAATTCAGAAAAACAGAGCAAAAATTTTTTTGCTCATGAAAAATTAAGTTCATTAATTCAGTAAAACAGAGCAAAAACTTTTTTCATGAAAAATTAAGTCGTTAATTCAGAAAAACAGAGCAAAACTTTTTTCTCATGAAAAATTAAGTCGTTAATTCAGAAAACGGAGCAAAAACTTTTTTCTAATGAAAAATTAAGTCATTAATTCAGAAAAACAGAGCAAAAACTTTTTTTCTCATGAAAAATTAACTCATTAATTCAGAAAAACAGAGCAAAAAAATTTCTCATGAAAAATTAACTCGTTAATTCAGAAAAACAGAGCAAAAAATTTTTCTCATGAAAAATTAAGTCGTTAATTCAGAAAAACAGAGCAAAAAAATTTTTCTCATGAAAAATTAAGTTGTTAATTCAGAAAAACAGAGCAAAAACTTTTTTCTCATGAAAAATTAAGTCATTAATTCAGAAAAACAGAGCAAAAAAATTTTTCTCATGAAAAATTAACTCATTAATTCAAAAAAACGGAGCAAAAAAAAATTTTCTCATGAAAAATTAAATCGTTAATTCAGAAAAACAGAGCAAAAAAAATTTTCTCATGAAAAATTAAGTCGTTAATTCAGAAAAACAGAGCAAAAACTTTTTTCTCATGAAAAATTAAGTCGTTAATTCAGAAAAACAGAGCAAAAAAAATTTCTCATGAAAAATTAACTCGTTAATTCAGAAAAACAGAGCAAAAAATATTTTCTCATGAAAAATTAACTCGTTAATTCAGAAAAACAGAGCATAAAAACATTTTTTCTCATGAAAAATTAACTCGTTAATTCAGAAAACAGAGTAGATTTTTTTTCTTCAACTGAATGCAATACGTCACTGTAGATTGGAGTCATAGTGCACATCAGAATAACTGGTTTGTTAATAGTGGGAGGTAAACGCAAATGGTTTCAGTAATTATAGTGGAAATTAATGCAACAATTCCAATAAATTCCTTTGGATTTTATTTGTATTTTTTACCAAGGCTGTCTTGTATTGTAATTTTGAGAACTGCAAACACATCTTGTTTAACACAGACTCGGTTATAAAAGCCACAAAAATGAATGATTATTATTAAAAAATACATTTTAAAAATGATCTATTTTTGTCTGTGTGTGGGTTCACTATTTGTTTGTTGTAAATATTGTATGACCCAAGTTTTGCTCACAAATTGTAGTCGGTTACTGATTCCAAATTACATGACAAAAATTGTTATAACAATTATTACACGTTTAAGGTAATATAATCTGACTACTTTTAGGTTATTTTAAACTAATTTATCACATTGATTTGAATAGGATTATCTTGTGCCATACTGATATAAAAATACAAAGAGAAAGAAAATATATTCCATTCTTTGTTATCAACAACATGCTTTAAATATCATATTACGTCAGGGTTTCCCAGACTGGGTTCATCGTTCGTGAGTTTAATAAAAGCATTTTTATAGAGTTATTTTATTCAACCTGCTTGCTCTTAAATAGACCTGACTCATTCCTAGCTTTGATATTCTGTGTTTTGCAGCTCACACTATTTTTAACAGCACAGATAGTGTCTTAATGAGACAAATAAATGAATTGTCATTTTGAATTATGCAGTTTATACTTACAGTAGTATAAAATATTAAAATAGCCTACTTCAAGCACACACCAGTTCATCACTACATGACCTCATAAAAACTATTACACTTCATACTTTTTATGAACCAGATTTATTTTTTTAGGCCGTTACATTGTTTGGAGCATAAGAAACAAATTGAATAAAGACATTTTTGAAAAAAATATATATTTTATTCCTATGTTATGTCCTCTGTAGAGGACACCAAGACCCATTTACTAAGAACATTAAAAGACATGAATTGGCAAAAACAATAGTGTTTTTTCATTCACCAATCAATTAGGTTTCAATCTTTTTTTTAATCCAAATTTTATATAAAGATGATTCTCAGCTATGTTGTAACAGAATGATTTGATATACATTTTACTTTATGCAATATGCATGTTAACATAAATGACATTCTCTTTCCATGCAATGCATCTATACACTCTAATAATGTGTTCAATTATGTGATATTCATTAGAATATCTCATATTTAATAAGAATATTGATATAATAATTTATTTTCCTATTCACATGATAAACATGCTGTGAGTCGTGGTGTCTCTAAAGGTCAGGTATGAAATCGATGCCCTGTTTCTTACCAGAAAGTCATATTCTGATCTGAAACCCCATAAGGTTTTTTTTCTTTCTTTCTGAGATGTTGATATCAGACAAACAATTTCAAAATGAGTCTTTAATTAATAAATATTTAATTAATAATTACAAAATATTAAGAGTACAAAAAATTTCCATAAGAGTGCTAAATTCCCAGACGGCAACATAGTGTCGACCCAGATCGGCCCACATCTGGTACATCTGGGCTGTCTGGGTTTGATCATTCAGTCATTTTTAAAGACCAAGAAGAGGGTCTTTGCAGAGATATCAAACATGTGGTATCTGTGCAAGCCCTGAATGTGCTCTTTACAGGACATAAAGGAATAGTTCACTTTGAAATAAATTTTTGGTATTTTAGCTTACCTCAAGGGCATCCAAGATGTAGGTGTCTTTGTTTCCGCAGAAGTTACAATTTTTATATTTATATTACAAGTCGTTAAATCATGTTTAATTTGGACTTCTCTGTGCATGCTCTTTGAGGTGGTGACCATAGACCTTTATTATGACTGACAGACAAGAACGGTTTGACCTAAAAATATCAAAATTGAAACTACTGTAACAAAGACACCTACATCTTGGATGCCCTTGAGGTAAGATAAAACATACCAAAAATTAATTTCAAAGTGAACTATCACCTTTAACATTCAAACATGTGTGTTGTCAAGGAAATTAGCTCAAATGTAATGTTTTCTACAGAGGAAATAACTCATTGCTGGGTTTCGGAAGGATTGTCCATTGTATCCAACATTATAGGATGGCTCTATAGAGGGCGCTGTTTACATGCTCAACTTCCGAGGTGAGAGGAAGTTCTTCAGGTTGTTCTATGGTGTCTGCATCTGGTGTCCATCACGATCAAAACACTGTCCCATCCGCGCAGCGTGCCCGCGCTCTTCAGCATGAGCCGAAAAAGAAACCACTGCTACATGGAAACAGGCCCGTCGTCCGAGTCCCAGGGCGCGTTCATGGACAACACGGGCTCCTTTAGCCGAGACGACGAGGATTTCTCCGAGCTCGAGCCCGACGAGCAGCTGGTGTGCTCGGTAACCGAGATCACGGAGCACCTGGGCAGAAACATCACGGTGGTGCTCGAGTCCGCGCTGTCCGAGATACGCAAACTGGTCAGCGTCCGGATCCGAGTCCTGAAGATGGAGCTCCGCGAGAAAACCGACGAGATCGAGCTCCTGAAGGCCAAGCTGGAGTCGACGGAGAAAGACGGGAGGGTTTCCAACTCCAGCGCCCTGGACGCAAGGAAACCAGAGCACCAACCGGGCCAGAAACACAGCACCGACCCGAAGAAAAGCAAACCCGGGACGCCGGTGGTGAAGAAGGAGAACATCAACGCCATCTGCGACTATCTGATGAAGGACAAGAGACCAGCGGGGCGCTGCTGAAGTGGAGAGCGACCACAGCAGTCAGGCCTTCGGGTCTGACGCGCAGCCGCACGCGTCGCTGAGCCTGTGGACGGACAGCGGGTCCGCGGACACAGACGGGGACGCGGACATCTTCAACATGCTGCCCTCCGCCAGCAAGCGCTTGTATGACTACGAGTGGATGGCAGGGGTCGAGCTCAACTCAGCCGAGTTTAAAGGTCAGTTACTGATCAATCCAGTCTTGTGGACACGGGAGCCTATGCATGTAACTGCATATTATATGCATTGTATTTTATACATGTGTACACATTCTTTGCATGCATTCATTGCCGTAATCATGTAATGGTGTGCATCCATGCATTATAGTATTTAGATAAATATAGGTGCATGAAGTTTGCATGCATTGTAGCATAATATGCATGCATGCATTTTATTTTATAGCATAATATGCATGCATGCATTTTATTTTATAGCATAATATGCATGCATGCATTTTATTTTATAGCATAATATGCATGCATGCATTTTATTTTATAGCATAATATGCATGCATGCATTTTATTTTATAGCATAATATGCATGCATGCATTTTATTTTATAGCATAATATGCATGCATTTGACGCATATATTCACAATACATGAAAACAAAATGCATGTAGTATAGCTGTTTACATGCAGGTGCATATAATGTGCAAGCATTGTGTCTTACATGTATGCATGCATTGCTATATGCATGTAATTTATATTATGAATGCAATGTAGAATAGGCTACATATACACTACCGGTCAAAAGTTTTAGATCAGGAAGATTTTTTATGTTTTTAAATTCTCTTCTTCTCACTACGAAAGCGTATTGCATTCACTTGAAGAAAAAAATCTACTCTGTTTTTCTGAATTAACGATTTAATTATCTCAGAATTACGAGATAATTCTTCATTGATTTTTTTTTTGCTGTTTTTCTGAATTAACGAGTTAATTTTTCATGAGAAAAAATGTTTGCTCTGTTTTTCTGAATTAACGAGTTAATTTTTCATGAGAAAAAAATTCTGCTCTGTTTTTCTGAATTAACGACTTAATTTTTCATGAGAAATTTTTTTTGCTCTGTTTTTCTGAATTAACCAGTTAATTTTTTTATAAGAAAAAAGTTTTTGCTCTGTTTTTCTGAACTAATGACTTAATTTTTCATGAGAATTTTTTTTGCTCTGTTTTTCTGAATTAACGAGTTAATTTTTCATGAGAAAAAAAATTCTGCTGTTTTTCTGAATTAATGACTTAATTTTTCATAAGAAAAAAGTTTTTGCTCTGTTTTTCTGAATTAAAAAAATGTCGTCAAAATTAACTCGTTAATTCAGAAATACAGAGCAGAATTTTTTTTCTCAGGAAAAATTAACTCGTTAATTCAGAAAAACAGAGCAAAAACTTTTTTCGTATGAAAAATTAAGTCGATTTAATTCAGAAAAACCGAGCAAAAACTTTTTTCTCATGAAAAATTAACTTGTTAATTCAGAAAAACAGCAGAATTTTTTTTTCTCATGAAAAATTAACTCGTTAATTCATAAAAACAGAGCAAAAAAATTTTCAATGAAGAATTATCTGCAATTCTGAGATAATTAAGTCGTTAATTCAGAAAAACAGAGTAGATTTTTATTTCTTCAAGTGAACGCAATACGCTTCCGTAGCTCACCAAGGCTGCTTTATTTGATGAAAAAAAGACAAACATATGACAGTTTAAAATCACTGTTTTCTATTTTAATATATTTTAAAATGTAATTTGAAAGCTGAATTTTCAACATCATTACTGTTGCTGATTACACATCAGTTTTCAGTGTCACATGATCCTTCAGAAATCATTCTAATATGCTGATTTTATGCTCAAAAAACATAAATTATTATTTTCAATGATGAAAACCTATGTCCCATTTTTTCCCCTAAAAAATTCTATGATAAATAGAAAGTTCAAAAGAACAGCATTTATTTAAAATATAATCTTTTCTAACATTATAAATGTCTTTACTGTAACTTTTGATTAATTTAACTCATCCTTGATGAATAAAAGTATTTTCTAATTTTTTCCACCAAAAATAAAAAATAAATTCTTAGACCCCAAACTTTTGAATGGTAGTGAATAATGTTACAAAAGCTTTCCATTTCAGATCAATTCTGTTCTTTTGAACTTTCTATTCATCAAAGAATCCTGAAATAAAAATGTAAAAAACTGTTTTCAACATGGATAATAATATGTTTCTTGAGCATCATATTATAATAATTTCTGTAAGTTCATGTGACACTGAAGACTGGAGTAATGATGCTGTAAATTCAGCTTTGATCACAGGAATAAATTATACTTTACTATATATTCTCATAGAAAACCACTGTTTCAAATTGTAATAATATTTCACAATATTGCTTTTTTTTTATCAAAAAATTGCAGCCTTGGTGAGCAGAAGAGACTTCTTTTAAAAACATAAAAAACCTTACCGATCTAAAACTTTTGACCGGTAGTGTAGATGCATATAGTTCTATAAACCGCATGCATTGCAGTGTGCATAATATACGTGCAAATTATAGTATTATGTATGGTATGCATTTATCCATGTGCTCCTCTGCTGCTTTAGGTGATGCTGAAACCGAATGTGAGGATGTTCCACCTGTGGGTAAGGATGAAAAAAATGAAGACTCTGAAGGAGGAAGAGGAAGTCTGAGGTCTGTGTCTGATCATTTTCCTCTGGACACTCAGGGCTCCCCTCGAGAGGACAGGAGCAGCCCAGCGGAGGACAGTCTGGACAGAATGGAGCCAGGTCAGTGTTTTCAAAGTGGAATAATTGTGTAGTATGAACTTCTGACTCTTATCTGAACATTTAAGTGATCTTTATGCACCAATATAACATTTTGATACCGATAGTTTGATTATATATATATTTTTTTTAAGGAAACTGTAATGCTGTTCACAGGGAACGCTCTCTTCTAGTACATTACTGTTATATTAGAGATTAAAATGACTTATTTATTTTCTGTTATTTATTTTCTGATACAATAATATATATTTATATAATATATAATTAAGAGTACATAAGCTCCTCTCTGGTGTTCTTATAGCTAATTAACTAACTGTAAACATTGAATAACTTTCCTAATGTAGATACACTGTTAACATAGTCTTTTTGCTGTTGAAACACTGAGAGATTACATGAGACATGATTCATTTTAGTAAGTTAGGTTACTTTAAGGTTTTACTTTAAGGTTTTGAAATAACTATTAAAATCATTCCGATATCGCAAGCCATTGCAATATGCATATCGGATATTGTGATATGTACATATGTGATATATTTATCATTTCCATATACTACAGCAGCTCTAATTACAAGCGAATGTGATGTCTATGTAGAAGATAGAAAGTTTGTTTAAATGGTATAAAAGAAATACCTATTTGGTTATTGGTTAATATAATCCAAAATAACTAAATTATACAAAACAATACATCGGTGAATCATTCACAATATGGCCTGGAATTAGCATTTTAAATAAAATCATTTGTTTTTATGCTTCTGCCATGAAAGTTGATTCATTTATCATCACCTTCATGATGTTCCAAATAATGCATATTACTTACTTTCTTTTATGTAACATATGATACACTAGCATTCAAAAGCTTGGGGTTGGTAAGATTAAAAATATATATATATAAATAAATAATGTATAAAATCAAATGCAGTGATAATGTGAAATATTATTACAATATAAAATAACTCTTCTTTGTATTTTTTATTCCTGTGATCAAAGCTGATTTTCAGCATCATTACTCTATTCAGAGTCACATGATCCTTTAGAAATCATTCTGATATGCTGATTTGCTGCTCAAGAAAGATATATTATTTTTTATTATCAGTTTTGCAAACAGTTGTGGTGCATAATATTTCTGGAACCAGTGGTGCAAGAACTAAATCTTTAATAAATGTCTATAATGTATCAACTAACAATGAGCAATACATTTGTCACAGTATTTATTAACCTTCAAATTGTCTTTGTTTCCTGTTTACACTTCTGGGCTTCAGGGTCTATAGTATACAACCCCAACAATTGATTGAGTAATTGTACAAAAAACATGCATTTTTAATCATACAAATAATATATAATTTTTTTGTTTACTTCTCATCTATTCATTAATGCAGTGTTTTTGGAGATATAAAGGACTTTTGTATCCATATACCGCACAATTCCTCAACTACACCATTAGCTTGCATATGAAATATTATTTTTTTTATGATACATTCACATTGCATTTATGTTCTAGTACTAGGCCTTCATTTCTGTGTACAAATTTTTTTCTCTCTTTTTTTCGACACATGAAATATAATATATATTCAAATATATTAACAAATATATTTCGTTTTTTTTTCACATTTCTCATTCATTTCAATGTGGGGTCATGTTGACCTCAAAGACCAGAAGTGTAAATATTTTTTTTTACATATCTTCAGAACAACCGAATCAAGCCCAGTTTTTGTGTGTGTGAGTGTGTTTGTATAGATAGATAATGTATGAAAAGTCACAAAATCTTATTCCACTGAGAGGAAGGGAACTTTTTTTGCTAAGTAAATGTCGATTGGGTTCGTATAGACCCCATGACCCTATTGAGGGCTACTCTTTCTTAATGTTAGTTCATAAAAATCCAGCTGTTCATTGTTACTTCACAGTGCATCAACTAATGTTAACGAATACAACCTTTAATTTTAATAATATATTAGTAAATGTTGAAATTAATACGAACTAAGTTTAATAAATGCTGTAGAAGTATTGTTCATTCTTAGTTCACATTAAAGGAGTAGTTCACTTTTTAAAAAACTTTTGCTGATAATTTACTCACCCCCATGTCATCCAAGATATCCATGTCTTTCTTCTTCAGTCGAAAAGAAATTAAGGTTTTTGATGAAAACATTCCAGGATTTTCTCCATATAATGGACTTCAATGGGAACCAAACGGTTCAAGGTCCAAATGAGTTTTAGTGCAAACTGCAAACTGTTCAAAGGGCTTTAAACGATTCCAGACGATGAATAAGGGTCTTATCAAGTGAAACGATCACTCATTTAAAAAATAAATAACAACGTTTAAGTTTTATAAGCTCAAATGGTCACTTTGCTCTGTTCTGTGACGCGCGTTCGTGACTCTCCTGTTCGAACTCGTTCATCAAAATGAACAAATCTTTTTCGAAGTCATGACTCGAAGGGTCCCTTATTCATCGTCTGGAATCGTTTAAAGCCCTTTGAAGCTGCACTGAAACTCTCTTTTGGACCTTGAACTGTTTGGTTCCCATTGAAGTCCATTATATGGAGAAAACTCTGGAATGTTTTCATCAAAAACCTTAATTTCTTTTCGAACTGAAGAAAGAAAGACATGGACATCTTGGATGAAATGGGGGTGAGCAAATTATCAGCAAAAGTTTTTTGAAAAGTGAACTACTCCTTTAACTAAGGTAGTTAACTATTGAACCTTACTGTAGTGTTACCGTAATAATAATACCTAATGATAATCTTGTGTGTTCTATGGAAGAAGAATTGTCATATTTGTATGAACTATCTCTTTAAATCCTCTTGATGTGATAGTGAAATTGAGTTTATAGTGAGTGATAGTGAAATGAGTTGATTTCCCGTGGTTCTCTTCCAGGTCAGCAGTTCTCCTCTCACACCTTCATCTGCCCCTTCTGTGGAACCCTTTGCCCAGACTCGTCTTTCCTGGAGGAACACGTCAAGCTGGTGCATCACGAGGAGAGCGCTCTGCAGTCTCCGCCGGGCAGTTCTTCCTCTCGTGGGGAGGGCGACTCGGGCGAGGCGGACGAGGTCCTGGAGGCCCGGAAGGAGCCGCTGGCAGGGGCGCGCGGGAGAAGAAAGTGGAGGGCGGCTACGAGTGCGGCGACTGTGGTCGGCATTTCAACTATCTGGGAAACTTGCGGCAGCACCAGCGCATCCACACCGGCGAGAAGCCCTTCGTGTGTCCCGAGTGCGGAGAGCGTTTCCGGCACGCCGCGCGTCTCAAGAGCCACCGCCTCAGTCACAGCGGAGCCCAGAGCCCCTTCCCATGTCCGCAGTGCGGTAAGGGCTTCCCAGTGCTGTCCGGACTGAAGCGGCACCAGCGCGTGCACACGGGAGAGAGCCCGTACGCCTGTCCCCAGTGCGGCCGCAGGTTTAAAGAGCTGGGTAACTTATACACACACATGCGCATTCACAGCGGCGCTACGCCATACACTTGCTACCAGTGTGGGCGGAGCTTCAGGCACCTGGGCACATATAAGAGTCATCGCTGTCTGCCCGCCACCCAGTTACCCAGCGGACACAGTCCAGCGTGGGCGCAGGAAGACAAGGTGCAAACTGGGTGATAGCCAGGTGACAGATCTGTTCATAAAGCGGTCCATTACTTCCTCAACTGCTGGTTCAGGATCAGTTTCAAACCCGATCGGCGTGAGAAATGTCGCTATGACAGGATCAGGTTTCATCACGAACAAGAATCTGTATGATTAAGCGCGTATTTGTCATTTAAGTCATGTTTAATGGTGAATTGCTGCTCGGTTTTGAAACATTGCGCAATAATATCTTCCAACTTCAAACATAAAATGTGTTTGAATGTCTCTACATGGTGTTTCAAGATGAATCATCTTTTTATTCAGACTTTTTGTAAACTTTTTTTTTTTTTTTAAGATTTTTTAGAACTAGACAGTAGGTCCACAAGGCCAGATTAACTGCCTTACAAAACTAATTTAACAACCGTGTAAGTTAAATGAAATAATGATGCGTTTATAATGACTCAATATGACATGATTTTTCCACACTTTACAAAAAAGTACTATGGTATTAGACTGTAATGGAATGTCATTTAGATATATACACATTGTATTGAATTATATCAATGTAATGATACGTACTGTACACTGTTGTTCAAAAGTTTGGGGTTGGTAATGTTTTTTAAAGACATTGGTTTGATCATAAATTCAGTAATATTGTGAAATATTACCACAAATTCAGGTTTTATTACATTTTAATGCAATTTAGTCGTAAAATAACTTTTATTACTATTTGAATTGAAAAATGTATCACAGCATTTACTTGAAATGGAGAAGCTGTAACGTTACAAATGCCTTTGCTACTATCACTTTTGACCATCTTAAAGTTGCATTTAGTATAACATCATGAATCCATCTTCCAAACCGTGTTTTTGTCTAATCCTAAATCACTACAATACGCCTGTAATAAGGGTTTATACTCGGACTGTTCAGACCGGGCGAGAAGACAACCGCTGCGGAGTAGTCCAGTACCTGCGTGACTCGTCATATAGATAAACAGAGAGAAGTAGTTCCGCCTACAATGTTCTTCCGCAAGACGCATGCAGTTTTGTTTACCCGCTTGGAACAACTCTTGAACACTAGTGTACAAAGAATACCATGGTATGTATCAGAATGCAAATCCAGTCATTAGTAATCAAATAATCCAATAATCAAGTTATCATAAACGCTAGTCAGTGAAAATGTAGATGATACTAATTTCTGTAAGAGTTGACCACCATACAACTGATCTAATATAATTTTTAATACAACCGACGGTTGTTTCAGCAACTCAAAATCATGTTATTGCAAAATCAGGAAGTTTACAGTGTCATTTTGAAAAGATAGCCTCGAGCACGGTTAAAGAAGTGCCGTTTCGAGTGCTTCCATTGTGCGGATGGCTTATGTTACTGCATCGGTATCACATGGGAGTCAGTGTATCTGTATTTTCAATTTGTGATCTCACTATTAACGCGTTTTTTTATTTATATTAGTGAATTTGTTTATATATGTCTACCTGTATTTTAACAACTTATGCGTTTGGGAAAAATATACTACCTAAATGGAAAAACATGGCTAACTACAGGACACACACAATGATGGGAATGACTAAATGAAGTGTTGGAAATGCAAGCAATGCAATTTTTTCCATAGTGTTAATATCAAAATATTGAATGTTAAATAGGACAAAAAGGTACAATTTTTTTATTTCTTAATTGAATGATCTGTACAAGGCAACTGAACTGTAACTAATAAATAATATTAAGCTATGGTTCTAGTTATTTAGTCTATAAGCGGTTCTTAATGACATGACATTTTATCAAAGCACATTAAAAATAACACTTGCGTGTGATGTGTGTTTTTTTGTTGTTTTGTTTACCTTATCAAATTGCTATGGTCCCAAGTAGTTATTGACACAGGCTGAATGCATGTCTTTGACAGGTTGAATGCTGCTGCTGTCATTCTTCCTGGAAATGCCTCTCAGGTTTGCATCAGAAAAAAAGCTGAGGTGAACGTGGGTATCACAAGAGACCGAGATAAAGAACAACATTCAGACATTGGAACTATTTTCTTTATTAGAGGCTGACAAGTCACAGTCAGCAATCTCAACGCTTTAATAACACACTGGCAGCTTGACTCGCCGTTTCTCCAGGAGATTGCAGGGCTGTGTGTGACTGAAAGACGTTTCCGGGAAAACACTTTGAGGAGAAGCAGCACATTCTCACACACAAGTAAGGTATACAAAGTGAACTGTTGATCTGTATAGATGAAATATAACTAAATATAGCCTAAGGGACAATTTGATATATTTGAATAAATCTACATTTAGATGTGTTTGAATAAAATATCCTCTCTTGCTTTTGTAACCCTTTAACCCTTCCAGCTCTATAAATGTATAGATTTTTATATTATTTGAAAGAAATATATTTTTACATGAATAAATGTGCCGGTATAATACTATTTGAAAGCATTTAATGAAAGGAACGATGCCTAAAACACAGCTCAATGTAGATTTATTTAAAAATTGATATTTAGTTATATTTCATCGATAAAGATCAATAGCTCACTTTGTATCTGCTTTCATCAAATGCTTTTATATTTTATTAAACCGTCACATTTATTCATATAAAAGGTATTTCTTTAAAATAATATAAAAATGTATTTCTTTAAAATAATATAAAAATGTAGGCTACATCTATGAAGCTGGAAGGGTTAAAGGGTTACAAAAGCAAGAGATGACATTTTATTTAAACTGTAAAACCTCTACTGAACTTTTTGTACTAAAGTACGAACATTATTTAAAAAAAAATATATATAATAATGCATTTGCCTTTGGACTAGTTACATTTTTTGTATACACCGACTTTAAAAACATAAAAAAAGCCACATGTTGGCACAGTCAGCACCTGCTTTTTTTGTTAATTTTCACAAAACGAAAATGAGTGTTTTGATCCGATTCAGTATAGGCTAATCTTTTAAAAGATACATCTTGCATGCTGCAGATAGCACACGTACATCTGCAAGATGTCGGTCTTCATCTGGAAAGCATCTGCTGTTTACTAACATCAGTTTAACATACATTCTAAATCATTACATCTTACTTTTTACATACTTTTCAAAAAGTAATTGGATACTTTTCAAAAAGTGAATCGCTATTTTTTCAAAAGTGAATTGATACATTTAAAAAAAATTAATTGATACTTTTCAATAAGTAATTGGATACTTTTTCAAAAGTGATTCAATACTTCTCAAAAAGTCAGTTTAACATACATTCTAAATCATTACATCTTAAAGACATCTGAGAGGAAACGTCCAATAGGCGTATTGCAGATGAGCAAACACTCAAAAAATGTCTTCCAGATGTAAACACACATTAAATAGACATTCAAAAGTGATTCAATACTTTTTCAAAAAGTGAATCGATACTTTTCCAAAAAAAAAAAAAATCGCTACTTTTCTAAAAAGAATCACTACTTTTTCAAAAGCGAGTTGATACTTTTTCAAAAATGAATTTCTACTTTTTCAAAAAGTAATTGGATACTTTTCAAAAAGTGAATCGCTACTTTTTCAAAAGTGAATCGATAAATTAAAAAGTTTATAACTTATATAACTTAAAGTTTATAACTTATAAAAAAGTTTATAAATTATAAACTTTGCAAAAACTGAAGCAATACTTTTCAATAAGTAATTGGATACTTTTCAAAAGTGAATCGATACTTTTTCAAAAGTGATTCGATACTTCTCAAAAAGTGAATTGATATTTAAAAAAAAAAAAAAAAAACGCTACTTTTCTAAAAAGAATCACAACTTTTTTTAAAAGTGAGTTGATACTTTTTCAAAAATGAATCTCTACTTTTTCAAAAATGAATCGATACATAAAAAAAATTAATTGATACTTTTCAAAAACTGAATTCGGATACTTTTCAATAAGTAATTGGATACTTTTTCAAAAGTGATTCGATACTTCTCAAAAAGTGAATTGATATTTAAAAAAAAAACGCTACTTTTCTAAAAAGAATCATTACTTTTTTTTAAAGTGAGTTGATACTTTTTCAAAAATGAATCTCTACTTTTTCAAAAATGAATTCGATACTTTTCAAAAAGTAATTGGATACTTTTCAAAAAGTGAATCGCTACTTTTTCAAAAGTGAATCGATACATTTAAAAAAAAAATTAATTGATTCTTTCCAAAAACTGAATTCGATACTTTTCAATAAGTAATTGGATACTTTTTCAAAAGTGATTCGATACTTCTCAAAAAGTGAATTGATATTTTTCAAAAAACGCTACTTTTCTAAAAAAAGAATCTCTACTTTTTCAAAAGTGATTCTTGATCTTCTCAAAAAGTGAATCAATACTTTTCCAAAAAAATCGCTACTTTTCCAAAAAGATAGCACACGTACATCTGCAAGATGTCGTTGTCTTCATCTGGAAAGCATCTGCTGTTTACTAACATCTTACTAATATCAGTTTAACATACAGTCTAAATCATTACATCTTAAAGACATCTTCTAAACGTCTATTTGACATCTGAGAGGAAACATCCTATAGACGTATTGCAGATGAGCAAACACTCAAAAAAATGTCTTCCAGATGTACACATTAAATAGACTAGTGAATCACTGCTTTTTCAAAAAGTGAATCTCTACTTTTTCAAAAGTGATTCGATAAATTTTTTTGAAGGGGTCATAATGCCATTTTTTGTCAAGTTAATATGAATGTTTAGGGTCTAAATTAAAACTTTTTTTCCAGCGATTTGCAAAGATTAATATAAAGATTAATAAAACTTTAGGTGCAGAGGGTACATAAACAGTTGGTACTGATTATTTTTTCAGGAGCAGCTTCTTAGCAAAACCAGCTTTATACTGATCCTCGTTTATAAAGCAGTCTGGTGATAAATGATTTGCGCAAACAAGAAAGTATTGACGTTGATCGTGGGTAATATTCCCTTCGTAAACAAAACTCAGCCACTGCGTCTTCAGTGGTTCAAACTTAGGAACATCAGAATGATTTCTGTGTTTGTTATTGCACCCAAGAACAGAACACCACAATCGCTTAGATGCCATTCTGCTCCAGTGTATCAACAATGACGGACTGTAGTCTATGATGACAGCTCGCTCAGGGCGGGTCTGTGTTGAAACACTGCTGTCAATCAACAACCGCGGGAGGGGCGTGCGACCGTGTGACGTCACACAGTCGAACGGCTCGATTTGAGACAGGGGAAAACAAATAAGGAGATTAAAACAAAACCACTGGATGGATTTTTATCATTAAATGATGGTTGTGTGCAGGCACTGACAACACACATTGCAGTATAATCAACTTGTAAAAGTGCATGTACCATTATATGACTCTTTTAAAAAAATTAATCGATACTTTTAAAAAAAAAAACAGAAACGCTAGTTTTCCACAAAGAATCGCAACTTTTTCAAAAGTGAGTTGATACTTTTTCAAAAATGAATCTCTAGCTTTTAACAACTAAATTTCTAAATTTCACAACTTTTTTAAAAAAAAGAATCGCTTTTTTTCCAAAAAGAATCGTTTTTTTTTCCAAAAAGAATCGTTTTTTTCCAAAAAGAATCGCTTTTCTTTTCCAAAAGAATCGCTTTTTCTTTTCCAAAAGAATCGCTTTTCTTTTCCAAAAGAATCGCTTTTCCTTTTCCAAAAAGAATCGCTTTTCCTTTTCAAAAAAGAATCGCTTTTTTTTTCCAAAAAGAATCGCTTTTTTTTTCCAAAAAGAATCGCTTTTTTTTCCCCAAAAAGAATCGCTTTTTTTCCCCAAAAATAATCGCTTTTTTCCCAAAAATAATCGCTTCTTTTTTTCCAAAAATAATCGCTTCTTTTTTCCCAAAAAGAATCGCTTCTTTTTCTCAAAGAGAATCGCTTCTTTTTTCTCAGAAAAGAATCGCTTCTTTTTTCTCAAAAAGAATCGCTTCTTTTTCTTAAAAAGAATCGCTTCTTTTTTCTCAAAAAGAATCGCTTCTTTTTTCTCAAAAAGAATCGCTTCTTTTTCTCAAAAGAATCGCTTCTTTTTCTCAAAAAGAATCGCTTCTTTTTTCTCAAAAAGAATCGCTTCTTTTCTCAAAAGAATCGCTTCTTTTTCTCAAAAAGAATCGCTTCTTTTTTCTCAAAAAGAATCGCTACTTAAAAAAAAAAAAAAAAAAAAAAAAGAAGAGTTACTTCCAAAAAGAATAATGTAACAAAATAGGCAAATTGCAAGCTGGGCAATTGCAAGTTTTCTAAGATTCTAAGATCAGAATTCCGAGATATAAACTCAATTGCAAGTCAAAATTGCACGTTTAGGCTAGTTTTCGCAATTGTGAGTCTCACAATTCTGATTTTAGGAGCTTAATTGTTTCCACCACAGAACAAAACAACCTAATTGCAACTTTATATATCACAATTGCAAGTTTACATCTCACAATTCTGACTTTATTTCTCTGAATATTGAGATGTAAACTCACAATAGTGAGAGTATATTTATGACATACTGAAATATTGAGCCATTATAAATATCTCAATATTCTCAGCTCTGGAAGGGTCTAGAGCCTCCATTTTGCACTCAGGTCTAAGTCCCATGACCCTCTATCAGAATCCAGAGTTTCAAGAAGATTGGAGAAACTTTTTTTTCGCACAAAAAAAAAAAAAAAACATAAGGGGTACCACTGTCGTTTTTTTTTTGTGCGAAAAAAAAAAGTTTCTCCAATAACTCTGGATTCTGATAGAGGGCCATGGGACTTAGACCTGAGTGCAAAAAAGGAGGCTCTAGACCCTTCCAGAGCTGAGATATTGAGATATTTATAATGGCTCAATATTTCAGTATTTAATAAATATCTCAATATCTCAGCTCTGGAAGGGTCAGAGCCTCCATTTTGCACTCAGGTCTTAGTCCCATGCCCCTCAATCAGAATCCAGAGTTTCAAGAAGATTGGAGAAACTTTTTTTTTGCACAAAAAAAAACATAAGGGGTACCACTGTCATTTTTTTTGTGCGAAAAAAAAAAAGTTTCTCCAATTTTCTTGAAACTCTGGATTCTGATAGAGGGCCATGGGACTTAGACCTGAGTGAAAAATGGAGGCTCTAGACCCTTCCAGAGCTGAGATATTGAGATATTTATGACATACTGAAATATTGAGCCATTATAAATATCTCAGATATCTCAGCTCTGGAAAGGTCTAGAGCCTCCATTTTGCACTCAGGTCTAAGTCCCATGACCCTCTATCAGAATCCAGAGTTTCAAGAAGATTGAGAAACTTTTTTTTTCGCACAAAAAAAAAAACATAAGGGGTACCACTGTCGTTTTTTTTTTTGTGCGAAAAAAAGTTTCTCCAATAACTATGGATTCTGATAGAGGGCCATGGGACTTAGACCTGAGTGCAAAAATGGAGGCTCTAGACCCTTCCAGAGCTGAGATATTGAGATATTTATGAATGGCTCAATATTTCAGTATTTCATATAAATATCTCAATATCTCAGCTCTGGAAAGGTCTAGAGCCTCCATTTTTGCACTCAGGTCTAAGTCCCATGACCCTCTATCAGAATCCAGAGTTTCAAGAAGATTGGAGAAACTTTTTTTTCGCACAAAAAAAAAACATAAGGGGTACCACTGTCGTTTTTTTTTTGTGCGAAAAAAAAAGTTTCTCCAGATAACTCTGGATTCTGATAGAGGGCCATGGGACTTAGACCTAAGTGCAAAAAATGGAGGCTCTAGACCTTTCCGACTTCAGAATCCAGAGTTTCAAGAAAATAAAAATTTTGACCCAAAAAAAAAACGACAGTGGTACCCCTTGACGTTTTTTTTTGGGTCAAAATTTTGATTTTCTTGAAACTCTGGATTCTGATAGAGGGCCATGTGACTTAGATCTGAGTGCAAAAATGGAGGCTCTAGACCCTTCCAGAGCTGAGATATTGAGATTTCACGTAGCATTTATGCCATTGTAAATATCTCAATATCTCAGCTCTGTATGCCATTATAAATATCTAAATATCTCAGCTCTGGAAGGGTCTAGAGCCTCCATTTTTGCACTCAGATCTAAGTCCCATGGCCCTCTATCAGAATCCAGAGTTTCAAGAAAATCAAAATTTTGACCTGAAAAAAAAACGACAGTGGTACCCCTTACGTTTTTTTTGGGTCAAAATTTTGATTTTCTTGAAACTCTGGATTCTGATAGAGGGCCATGGGACTTAGATCTGAGTGCAAAAATGGAGGCTCTAGACCTTCCAGAGCTGAGATATTGAGATCTCACGTAGCATTTATGCCATTGTAAATATCTCAATATCTCAGCTCTGTATGCCATTATAAATATCTCAATATCTCAGCTCTGGAAGGGTCTAGAGCCTCCATTTTTGCACTCAGATCTAAGTCCCATGGCCCTCTATCAGAATCCAGAGTTTCAAGAAAATCAAAATTTTGACCTGAAAAAAAACGTAAGGGGTACCACTGTCGTTTTTTTTTCGGGTCAAAAATTTTGATTTTCTTGAAACTCTGGATTCTGATAGAGGGCCATGGGACTTAGATCTGAGTGCAAAAATGGAGGCTCTAGACCCTTCCAGAGCTGAGATATTTAGATATTTATAATGGCATACAGAGCTGAGATATTGAGATATTTACAATGGCATAAATGCTATGTGAAATCTCAATATCTCAGCTCTGGAAGGGTCTAGAGCCTCCATTTTTGCACTCAGATTTAAGTCCCATGGCCCTCTATCAGAATCCAGAGTTTCAAGAAAATCAAAATTTTGACCCGAAAAAAAAAACGACAGTGGTACCCCTTACGTTTTTTTTCGGGTCAAAATTTTGATTTTCTTGAAACTCTGGATTCTGATAGAGGGCCATGGGACTTAGATCTGAGTGCAAAAATGGAGGCTCTAGACCCTTCCAGAGCTGAGATATTGAGATTTCACTTAGCATTTATGCCATTGTAAATATCTCAATATCTCAGCTCTGTATGCCATTATAAATATCTAAATATCTCAGCTCTGGAAGGGTATAGAGCCTCCATTTTTGCACTCAGATCTAAGTCCCATGGCCCTCTATCAGAATCCAGAGTTTCAAGAAAATCAAAATTTTGACCCGAAAAAAAAAACGACAGTGGTACCCCTTACGTTTTTTCTTTCGGGTCAAAATTTTGATTTTCTTGAAACTCTGGATTCTGATAGAGGGCCATGTGACTTAGATCTGAGTGCAAAAATGGAGGCTCTAGACCCTTCCAGAGCTGAGATATTGAGATTTCACGTAGCATTTATGCCATTGTAAATATCTCAATATCTCAGCTCTGTATGCCATTATAAATATCTCAATATCTCAGCTCTGGAAGGGTCTAGAGCCTCCATTTTTGCACTCAGATCTAAGTCCCATGGCCCTCTATCAGAATCCAGAGTTTCAAGAAAATCAAAATTATGACCCGAAAAAAAAACGTAAGGGGTACCACTGTCGTTTTTTTTCGGGTCAAAATTTTGATTTTCTTGAAACTCTGGATTCTGATAGAGGGCCATGTGACTTAGATCTGAGTGCAAAAATGGAGGCTCTAGACCCTTCCAGAGCTGAGATATTTAGATATTTATAATGGCATACAGAGCTGAGATATTGAGATATTTACAATGGCATAAATTCTACGTGAGATCTCAATATCTCAGCTCTGGAAGGGTCTAGAGCCTCCATTTTTGCACTCAGATCTAAGTCCCATGGCCCTCTATCAGAATCCAGAGTTTCAAGAAAATCAAAATTTTGACCCGAAAAAAAACGTAAGGGGTACCACTGTCGTTTTTTTTTCGGGTCAAAATTTTGATTTTCTTGAAACTCTGGATTCTGATAGAGGGCCATGGGACTTAGATCTGAGTGCAAAAATGGAGGCTCTAGACCCTTCCAGAGCTGAGATATTGAGATATTCATAATGGCATTCAGAGCTGAGATATTGAGATATCTACAATGGCATAAATGCTATCGTGAATATCTCAATATCTCAGCTCTGGAAGGGTCTAGAGCCTCCATTTTTGCACTCAGATCTAAGTCCCATGGCCCTCTATCAGAATCCAGAGTTTCAAGAAAATCAAAATTTCTGACCCGAAAAAAAACGTACAGGGGTACCACTGTCGTTTTTTTTCGGGTCAAAATTTTGATTTTCTTGAAACTCTGGATTCTGATAGAGGGCCATGGGACTTAGATCTGAGTGCAAAAATGGAGGCTCTAGACCCTTCCAGAGCTGAGATATTGAGATATTTATAATGGCATACAGAGCTGAGATATTGAGATATTTACAATGGCATAAATGCTACGTGAAATCTCAATATCTCAGCTCTGGAAGGGTCTAGAGCCTCCATTTTTGCACTCAGATCTAAGTCACATGGCCCTCTATCAGAATCCAGAGTTTCAAGAAAATCAAAATTTTGACCCGAAAAAAAACGTAAGGGGTACCACTGTCGTTTTTTTTCGGGTCAAAATTTAGATTTTCTTGAAACTCTGGATTCTGATAGAGGGCCGTGTGACTTAGATCTGAGTGCAAAAATGGAGGCTCTAGACCCTTCCAGAGCTGAGATATTGAGATTTCACGTAGCATTTATGCCATTGTAAATATCTCAATATCTCAGCTCTGTATGCCATTATAAATATCTAAATATCTCAGCTCTGGAAGGGTCTAGAGCCTCCATTTTTGCACTCAGATCTAAGTCCCATGGCCCTCTATCAGAATCCAGAGTTTCAAGAAAATCAAAATTTTGACCCGAAAAAAAACGTAAGGGGTACCACTGTCATTTTTTTTTCGGGTCAAAATTTTGATTTTCTTGAAACTCTGGATTCTGATAGAGGGCCATGTGACTTAGATCTGAGTGCAAAAATGGAGGCTCTAGACCCTTCCAGAGCCGAGATATTGAGATTTCACGTAGCATTTATGCCATTGTAAATATCTCAATATCTCAGCTCTGTATGCCATTATAAATATCTCAATATCTCAGCTCTGGAAGGGTCTAGAGCCTCCATTTTTGCACTCAGATCTAAGTCCCATGGCCCTCTATCAGAATCCAGAGTTTCAAGAAAATTAAATTTTGACCCGAAAAAAAACGTAAGGGGTACCACTGTCATTTTTTCGAGGTCAAAATTTTGATTTTCTTGAAACTCTGGATTCTGATAGAGGGCCATGTGACTTAGATCTGAGTGCAAAAATGGAGGCTCTAGACCCTTCCAGAGCTGAGATATTGAGATTTCACGTAGCATTTATGCCATTGTAAATATCTCAATATCTCAGCTCTGTATGCCATTATAAATATCTAAATATCTCAGCTCTGGAAGGGTCTAGAGCCTCCATTTTTGCACTCAGATCTAAGTCCCATGGCCCTCTATCAGAATCCAGAGTTTCAAGAAAATCAAAATTTTGACCCGAAAAAAAAAACGTAAGGGGTACCACTGTCGTTTTTTTTCGGGTCAAAGTTTTGATTTTCTTGAAACTCTGAATTCTGATAGAGGGCCATGTGACTTTAATCTAAGTGCAAAAATGGAGGCTCTAGACCCTTCCAGAGCTGAGATATTGAGATATTCATAATGGCATACAGCAGCTGTAGATATTGAGATATTTACAATGGCATGAATGCTACGTGAAATCTCAATATCTCAGCTCTGGAAGGGTCTAGAGCCTCCATTTTTGCACTCAGATCTAAGTCACATGGCCCTCTATCAGAATCCAGAGTTTCAAGAAAATCAAAATTTTGACCCGAAAAAAAAACGTACAGTGGTACCCCTTGACGTTTTTTTTTCGGGTCAAAATTTTGATTTTCTTGAAACTCTGGATTCTGATAGAGGGCCATGGGACTTAGATCTGAGTGCAAAATGGAGGCTCTAGACCCTTCCAGAGCTGAGATATTGAGATTTCACGTAGCATTTATGCCATTGTAAATATCTCAATATCTCAGCTCTGTATGCCATTATAAATATCTAAATATCTCAGCTCTGGAAGGGTCTAGAGCCTCCATTTTGCACTCAGATCTAAGTCCCATGGCCCTCTATCAGAATCCCAGAGTTTCAAGAAAATCAAAATTTTGACCCGAAAAAAAAACGTACAGTGGTACCCCTTACGTTTTTTTTTGAGATCAAAATTTTGATTTTCTTGAAACTCTGGATTCTGATAGAGGCCATGGGACTTAGATCTGAGTGCAAAAATGGAGGCTCTAGACCCTTCCAGAGCTGAGATATTGAGATTTCACGTAGCATTTATGCCATTGTAAATATCTCAATATCTCAGCTCTGTATGCCATTATAAATATCTAAATATCTCAGCTCTGGAAGGGTCTAGAGCCTCCATTTTTGCACTCAGATCTAAGTCCCATGGCCCTCTATCAGAATCCCAGAGTTTCAAGAAAATCAAAATTTTGACCCGAAAAAAAAACGTACAGGGGTACCCCTTCGTTTTTTTTTCGGGGTCGGAATTTTGATTTTCTTGAAACTCTGGATTCTGATAGAGGGCCATGTGACTTAGATCTGAGTGCAAAAATGGAGGCTCTAGACCCTTCCAGAGCTGAGATATTGAGATCTCACGTAGCATTTATGCCATTGTAAATATCTCAATATCTTCAGCTCTGTATGCCATTATAAATATCTAAATATCTCAGCTCTGGAAGGGTCTAGAGCCTCCATTTTGCACTCAGATCTAAGTCCCATGGCCCTCTATAGGAATCCAGAGTTTCAAGAAAATCAAAATTTTGACCCGAAAAAAAAAACGTAAGGGGTACCACTGTCGTTTTTTTTTTCGGGTCAAAATTTTGATTTTCTTGAAACTCTGGATTCTGATAGAGGGCCATGGGACTTAGATCTGAGTGCAAAAATGGAGGCTCTAGACCCTTCCAGAGCTGAGATATTTAGATATTTATAATGGCATACAGAGCTGAGATATTGAGATATTTACAATGGCATAAATGCTACGTGAAATCTCAATATCTCAGCTCTGGAAGGGTCTAGAGCCTCCATTTTTTGCACTCAGATCTAAGTCACATGGCCCTCTATCAGAATCCAGAGTTTCAAGAAAATCAAAATTTTGACCCGAAAAAAAAACGTACAGGGGTACCCCTGTCGTTTTTTTTTTCGGGTCAAAATTTTGATTTTCTTGAAACTCTGGATTCTGATAGAGGGCCATGGGACTTAGATCTGAGTGCAAAAATGGAGGCTCTAGACCCTTCCAGAGCTGAGATATTGAGATATTTATAATGGCATACAGAGCTGAGATATTGAGATATTTACAATGGCATAAATGCTACGTGAAATCTCAATATCTCAGCTCTGGAAGGGTCTAGAGCCTCCATTTTTGCACTCAGATCTAAGTCCCATGGCCCTCTATCAGAATCCAGAGTTTCAAGAAAATCAAAATTTTGACCCGAAAAAAAAACGTACAGGGGTACCACTGTCGTTTTTTTTTTCGAGGTCAAAATTTTGATTTTCTTGAAACTCTGGATTCTGATAGAGGGCCATGGGACTTAAATCTGAGTGCAAAAATGGAGGCTCTAGACCCTTCCAGAGCTGAGATATTTAGATATTTATAATGGCATACAGAGCTGAGATATTGAGATATTTACAATGGCATAAATGCTACGTGAAATCTCAATATCTCAGCTCTGGAAGGGTCTAGAGCCTCCATTTTTGCACTCAGATCTAAGTCCCATGGCCCTCTATCAGAATCCAGAGTTTCAAGAAAATCAAAATTTTGACCCGAAAAAAAACGACAGTGGTACCCCTTACGTTTTTTTTTGGGTCAAAATTTTGATTTTCTTGAAACTCTGGATTCTGATAGAGGGCCATGTGACTTAATCTAAGTGCAAAAATGGAGGCTCTAGACCCTTCCAGAGCTGAGATATTGAGATATTTATAATGGCATACAGAGCTGAGATATTGAGATATTTACAATGGCATAAATGCTACGTGAAATCTCAATATCTCAGCTCTGGAAGGGTCTGAGCCTCCATTTTTGCACTCAGATCTAAGTCACATGGCCCTCTATAGGAATCCAGAGTTTCAAGAAAATCAAAATTTTGACCCGAAAAAAAAAACGACAGTGGTACCCCTTACGTTTTTTTTTCGGGTCAAAATTTTGATTTTCTTGAAACTCTGAATTCTGATAGAGGGCCATGGGACTTAAATCTGAGTGCAAAAATGGAGGCTCTAGACCCTTCCAGAGCTGAGATATTGAGATCTCACGTAGCATTTATGCCATTGTAAATATCTCAATATCTCAGCTCTGTATGCCATTATAAATATCTAAATATCTCAGCTCTGGAAGGGTCTAGAGCCTCCATTTTTGCACTCAGATCTAAGTCCCATGGCCCTCTATCAGAATCCCAGAGTTTCAAGAAAATCAAAATTTTGACCCAAAAAAAAAAACGACAGTGGTACCCCTTACGTTTTTTTTCGGGTCGAAATTTTGATTTTCTTGAAACTCTGGATTCTGATAGAGGGCCATGGGACTTAATCTGAGTGCAAAAATGGAGGCTCTAGACCCTTCCAGAGCTGAGATATTGAGATTTCACGTAGCATTTATGCCATTGTAAATATCTCAATATCTCAGCTCTGTATGCCATTATAAATATCTAAATATCTCAGCTCTGGAAGGGTCTGAGCCTCCATTTTTGCACTCAGATCTAAGTCCCATGGCCCTCTATCAGAATCCAGAGTTTCAAGAAAATCAAAATTTTGAACCCAAAAAAAAAAACGTAAGGGGTACCACTGTCGTTTTTTTTCGGGTCAAAATTTAGATTTTCTTGAAACTCTGGATTCTGATAGAGGGCCATGTGACTTAGATCTGAGTGCAAAAATGGAGGCTCTAGACCCTTCCAGAGCTGAGATATTTAGATATTTATAATGGCATACAAGCTGAGATATTGAGATATTTACAATGGCATAAATGCTACGTAGATTCAATATCTCAGCTCTGGAAGGGTCTAGAGCCTCCATTTTTGCACTCAGATCTAAGTCCCATGGCCCTCTATCAGAATCCAGAGTTTCAAGAAAATCAAAATTTTGACCCAGAAAAAAAACGACAGTGGTACCCCTGTACGTTTTTTTTTCGGGTCAAAATTTTGATTTTCTTGAAACTCTGGATTCTGATAGAGGGCCATGGGACTTGAGATCTGAGTGCAAATGGAGGCTCTGACCCTTCCAGAGCTGAGATATTTAGATATTTATAATGGCATACAGAGCTGAGATATTGAGATATTTACAATGGCATAAATGCTACGTGAAATCTCAATATCTCAGCTCTGGAAGGGTCTAGAGCCTCCATTTTTGCACTCAGATCTAAGTCCGCATGGCCCTCTATCAGAATCCAGAGTTTCAAGAAAATCAAAATTTTTGACCCAAAAAAAAACGTAAGGGGTACCACTGTCGTTTTTTTTTTTCGGGTCAAAATTTTGATTTTCTTGAAACTCTGCGATTCTGATAGAGGGCCATGGTGACTTAGATCTGAGTGCAAAAATGGAGGCTCTAGACCCTTCCAGAGCTGAGATATTGAGATATTTACGTAGCATGCAGAGCTGAGTCATTGAGATATTTACAAATGGCATGAATGCTATCGTAGATATCTCAATATCTCAGCTCTGGAAGGGTCTAGAGCCTCCATTTTTGCACTCAGATCTGAGTCCCATGGCCCTCTATCAGAATCCAGAGTTTCAAGAAAATCAAAATTTTGACCCAGAAAAAAAACGTAAGGGGTACCACTGTCGTTTTTTTTCGGGTCTAAAATTTTGATTTTCTTGAAACTCTGGATTCTGATAGAGGGCCATGTAACTAATCTAAGTGCAAAAATGGAGGCTCTAGACCCTTCCCAGAGCTGAGATATTGAGATTTCACGTAGCATTTATGCCATTGTAAATATCTCAATATCTCAGCTCTGTATGCCATTATAAATCTCTAAATATCTCAGCTCTGGAAGGGTCTGAGCCTCCATTTTTGCACTCAGATCTAAGTCCCATGGCCCTCTGTCAGGAATCCAGAGTTTCACGGAAATCAGACAGTTTGACCCGTTAAAAAAAAAACGTAAGGGGTGCCACTGTCGTTTTTTTTTCGGGTCAAATTTTGATCTTCTTGGAAATCTCTGAGTCTGATAGAGGACCATGGGACTTTAGATCTGAGTGCAAAAATGGAGGCTACTAGACCCTTCCAGAGCTGAGATATTGAGATCTCACGTAGCATTTATGCCATTGTAAATATCTCAATATCTCAGCTCTGTATGCCATTATAAATATCTAAATATCTCAGCTCTGGAAGGGTCTAGAGCCTCCATTTTTGCACTCAGATCTAAGTCCCATGGCCCTCTATCAGAATCCAGAGTTTTCAAGAAAATCAAAATTTTGACCCGAAAAAAAAACGTACAGTGGTACCCCTTAGTTTTTTTTTTCGGGGTCAAAGTTTTGATTTTCTTGAAACTCTGGATTCTGATGAGAGGGCCATGGGACTTAGATCTAAGTGCAAAAATGGAGGCTCTAGACCCTTGCAGAGCTGAGATATTGAGATCTCACGTAGCATTTATGCCATTGTAAATATCTCAATATCTCAGCTCTGTATGCCATTATAAATATCTCAAATATCTCAGCTCTGGAAGGATTCTGAGCCTCCATTTTGCACTCAGATCTAAGTCCCATGGCCCTCTATCAGAATCCAGAGTTTCAAGAAAATCAAAATTTTGACCCGAAAAAAAAAACGACAGTGGTACCCCTTACGTTTTTTTTTCGGGGTCAAAATTTTCGATTTTCTTGAAACTCTGGATTCTGAATAGAAGGCCATGTGACTTAGATCTGAGTGCAAAAATGGAGGCTCTAGACCCTTCCAGAGCTGAGATATTGAGATTTCACGTAGCATTTATGCCATTGTAAATATCTCAATATCTAGCTATATGCCATTATAAATATCTAAATATCTCAGCTCTGGAAGGGTCTAGAGCCTCCATTTTTGCACTCAGATCTAAGTCCCATGGCCCTCTATCAGAATCCAGAGTTTAGGAAATCGAAATTTTGACCCAGAAAAAAAAACGACAGTGGTACGCTGCAATTTTTCGGGGTAGAAAGTTTGGACGTTTCTTGAAACTCTGGATTCTGATAGGAGGGCCATGGACTTCGATCTGAGTGCAAAAATGGAGGCTCTAGACCCTTCCAGAGCTGAGATATTGAGATTTCACGATGGCATTTATGCCAGCTGTAAGATATCTGAATATTACAGCTGCGTAATGCATCCATAAAGATCTCAATATCTCAGCTCTGGAAGGGTCTAGAGCCTCCATTTTTGCACTCAGATCTAAGTCCCATGGCCCTCTATCAGAATCCAGAGTTTCAAGAAAATCAAAATTTTGACCCGAAAAAAAAACGTACAGGGGTACCACTGTCGTTTTTTTTCGGGTCAAAATTTTGATTTTCTTGAAACTCTGGATTCTGATAGAGGGCCATGGGACTTAGATCTGAGTGCAAAAATGGAGGCTCTAGACCCTTCCAGAGCTGAGTATTTAGATATTTATAATGGCATACAGAGCTGAGATATTGAGATATTTACAATGGCATAAATGCTACGTGAAATCTCAATATCTCAGCTCTGAAAGGTCTGAGGCCTCCATTTTTGCACTCAGATCTAAGTCCCATGGCCCTCTATCAGAATCCAGAGTTTCAAGAAAATCAAAATTTTTGACCCGAAAAAAAACGACAGGGGTACCCCTGTACGTTTTTTTTTCAAGGGTCAAAGTTTTGATTTTCTTGAAACTCTGGATTCTGATAGAGGGCCATGTGGACTTTAAATCTGAGTGCAAAAATGGAGGCTCTAGACCCTTCCAGAGCTGAGATATTGAGATACTCGTAATGCGTCTGGGCCATTGTAGATATCTACAATATGGGGGGGACTCATAAAGTGCTACCATGAGGAGTACTCTCAATATCTCAGCTCTGGAAGGGTCTAGAGGCCTCATTTTTGCACTCAGGATCTAAGTCCCAGTGGCCCTCTATCAGGAATCCAGAGCTTTCAGAAAATCAGAATTTTGACCCCGAAAAAAAAAACGTAAGGGGTACCACTGTCGTTTTTTTTTTTTCGGGTCAGAAATTTTGATTTTCTTGAAACTCTGGATTCTGATAGAGGGCCATGTGACTTAGATCTCAGTGCAAAGAATGGAGGCTCTAGACCCTTCCAGAGACTGAGATCTGAGATTTCACGTAGCATTTATGCCATTGTAAATATCTCAATATCTCAGCTCTGTATGCCATTTATGAGATGTCTCAATATCTCAGCTCTGGAAGGGTCTAGAGCCTCCCATTTTTGCACTCAGATTCTAAGTCCCATGGCCCTCTATCAGAATCCAGAGTTTCAAGAAAATCAAAATTTTGACCCGAAAAAAAAACGACAGTGGTACCCCTTACGTTTTTTTTTCGGGGTAAGAATTTTGATTTTCTTGAAACTTCTGAATTCTGATAGAGGGCCATGGGACTTAGATCTGAGTGCAAAAATGGAGGCTCTAGACCCTTCCAGAGCTGAGATATTTAGATATTTATTAATGGCATACAGAGCTGAGATATTGAGATATTTACAATGGCATAAATGCTATGTGAATATCTCAATATCTCAGCTCTGAAGGTGTAGAGCCTCCATTTTTGCACTCAGATCTAAGTCACATGGCCCTCTATCAGAATCCAGAGTTTCAAGAAAATCAAAATTTTGACCCAAAAAAAAAACGACAGTGGTACCCCTTACGTTTTTTTTTCGGGTCAAAATTTTGATTTTCTTGAAACTCTGGATTCTGATAGAGGGCCATGGGACTTAGATCTGAGTGCAAAAATGGAGGCTCTAGACCCTTCCAGAGCTGAGATATTTAGATATTTATAATGGCATACAGAGCTGAGATATTGAGATATTTACAATGGCATAAATGCTACGTGAAATCTCAATATCTCAGCTCTGGAAGGGTCTAGAGCCTCCATTTTTGCACTCAGATCTAAGTCACATGGCCCTCTATCAGAATCCAGAGTTTCAAGAAAATCAAAATTTTGACCCGAAAAAAAAACGACAGTGGTACCCCTTACGTTTTTTTTGGGTCAAAATTTTGATTTTCTTGAAACTCTGGATTCTGATAGAGGGCCATGGGACTTAGATCTGAGTGCAAAAATGGAGGCTCTAAGACCCTTCCAGAGCTGAGTATTTAGATATTTATAATGGCATACAGAGCTGAGATATTGAGATATTTACAATGGCATAAATGCTACGTGAAATCTCAATATCTCAGCTCTGGAAGGTGCTGAGCCTCCATTTTTGCACTGGGGAGTTCGTAAGTCCCACGGCCCTCTATCAGAATCCAGAGTTTCAAGAAAATCTAAAATTTTGACCCGAAAAAAAGCGGACAGTGGGGTACCCTTCGGTTTTTTTTACGGGTAGCAATTTTGATTTCTTTGAAACTCTGGATTATGATAGAGGGCCATGTGGTCTTAGATCTGAGTGCAAAAATGGAGGCTCTAGACCCTTCCAGAGCTGAGATATTGAGATTTCACGTAGCATTTATGCCATTGTAAATATCTCAATATCTCAGCTCTGTATGCCATTATAAATATCTAAATATCTCAGCTCTGGAAGGGTCTAGAGCCTCCATTTTTGCACTCAGATCTAAGTCCCATGGCCCTCTATCAGAATCCAGAGTTTCAAGAAAATCAAAATTTTGACCCAAAAAAAACGACAGTGGTACCCCTTACGTTTTTTTTCGGGTCAAAATTTTGATTTTCTTGAAACTCTGGATTCTGATAGAGGGCCATGTGACTTAGATCTGAGTGCAAAAATGGAGGCTCTAGACCCTTCCAGAGCTGAGATATTGAGAATTTCACGTAGCATTTATGCCATTGTAAATATCTCAATATCTCAGCTATATGCCATTATAAATATCTAAATATCTCAGCTCTGGAAGGGTCTAGAGCCTCCATTTTTGCACTCAGATCTAAGTCCCATGGCCCTCTATCAGAATCCAGAGTTTCAAGAAAATCAAAATTTTGACCCGAAAAAAAAACGACAGTGGTACCCCTTACGTTTTCGGGGTCAAGAATTTTGATTTTCTTGAAACTCTGGATTCTGATAGAGGGCCATGTGACTTAGATCTGAGTGCAAAAATGGAGGCTCTAGACCCTTCCCAGAGCTGAGATATTGAGATTTCACGTAGCATTTATGCCATTGTAAATATCTCAATATCTCAGCTCTGTATGCCATTATAAATATCTAAATATCTCAGCTCTGGAAGGGTCTAGAGCCTCCATTTTTGCACTCAGATCTAAGTCCCATGGCCCTCTATCAGAATCCAGAGTTTTCAAGAAAATCAAAATTTTGACCCGAAAAAAAAACGACAGTGGTACCCCTTAAGCTTTTTTTTCGGGTCAAAATTTTGATTTTCTTGAAACTCTGGATTCTGAATAGAGGGCCATGTGGACTTAGATCTGAGTGCAAAAATGGAGGCTCTGAGCCCTTCCAGAGCTGAGATATTGAGATATTTATAATGCATGCCATACTAAGATATTGAGATATTTCAATGGCATAAATGCTACATGAATCTCAATATCTCAGCTCTGGAAGGTCTGAGAGCCTCCAGTTTGCACTCAGATCTAAGTCACCATGGCCCTCTATCAGAATCCAGAGTTTCAAGAAAATCAAAATTTTGACCCGAAAGAAAAAACGGTAAGGGGTACACTGATTTTTTTTTGAGGAGTGGAGTTTAGCTTTATTGAACTCTCAATTGATAGAGGCACCGTGGGACTTAAATTGTCAAGTAATGAGAAAATTGAAAGTCTATACCTTCC